>JAWWMK010053933.1:0-38953 GCA_035047105.1 Galeopsomyia nigrocyanea | reverse complement strand
ACCGCGCATTCACATCGCCTGCATTTCCATCTGCTTAGCGCTCAAGCGCCGAAATCCGCTTTATGTTACGACCATCGTGACGAAGTGCCTGATTGCGAGAGAGAGAGAGAGAGAGAGAAAGAGCGAGACTATATTGCGAAAAGCTTTTCTGGATCATCTACTGGACCTTTCTTTCTTTCATTCCTCCCTCCTTGTCTCTTTTATCTATTTAGGGTAGAAAGTGATCGGCGAAGATTCGATGAGTGCATTCAGAGTGTCGCCAGATTGGGGGGATTAAGTGGGGTCGCGACGAATTGACTTGACGCATGTCATCGATGGTTGCACCCCCCCCCCCCCGGCCTTTTTTTCAGCAGACCCTACAAGTGTTACCGTTGTTTATGTTTTCTTTACCGTAGTCTTTTAATTTGTGATGTTATAGTAACTTTTAGGATAAGACTTGATAAATTTTCTTTTACACGAGATTTATGACATTCTGGAAAATTTTATTCGAACATTTTTCTGAACACAATTTCTGAAAGTCCGAACGTCGTTAATCAAATATCAAAGTTAACTCATTACAAATCAGTAGATATAGCCACATTTGAAGTTCGTGAAAATTTTACCAGAGGAATAATCCAATCACCAAATGAATGGTTAATGAAGCTGAAAGCCCGAATTTCTGAGAACCGTGATTAGTGACTTTGCCGTTTCACAATTTCAAAATGCAAAGGCAGATTATAACGACACTTGGTGCGTCGATTCTTTAAAGTAATATAATTCGTTAGAAGCTCAAACAGGAGTGGGCAGTAACTCGAGAGAGAGAGAGAGAGAGAGAGAGAGAGAGAGAGAGAGAGAGAGAGAGACAGAGAGAGCAGCAATCTTGGACAAACAGCGAGCTTTGTGCGAAACTGATGGTTGTACTCTTCAAACTGCACTCGCTCTTCAGATATGAGGCCGAGTCTTTGTAACATTGATTGTTCAGAAATTCGGTTTGTTAGCTTTAGCTTCACGCTTGAATAGTTAAAGAGCGGTATTTTCTAGCCGTTTTTTGGAATTATTGACTCTTAAACCTATTTATATGACTCGCTTGATACGATTTGATTAAGGATCGTATTTTTTAACGGCAAAACTTTGAGCTTTAAAACTGCACAGCGAAGTATTTTCATCAAAATCTCATTATCGATGAAACCTGGCGGTCACCATCACCGCGAATCCTCGGACTGAACTTTAGCGTGTTGTATCACCGCCCGACCAGAATGAAATGTGCCCCGTTGAATTTTGTGGTGCGTGCAACAGACGTAAAGGCGTGTTTTATCGTAAACTTTTTTTTTTTCCCCTTTTTTGGTAGCCCTGGTTTCGCTTCACAAAAGGCTATATTTCACCTGCGAATCTGATGAATTTATTTCGGTTTCACCCGTTGAGTATTCAAAAAATGGAGTTTCTTTTAGAAAATATTGAAGAATTTTCATCACGTAGCTATTTTTTTTCGCTGTGAGCCGGAAAATTTTTTTGGTTTGTTTTAATGGGAAGACAGCTTTTCATAATCTAATTTGCCACACGCTTAATTTTTATTCCTTCCATAAAAAATTGATATTGAAAATCCAATAGTATCCTTTTTAATGTATTACTTTGATAGATTTTATATTCAAAGTAAAATTAATTATTTTTATTACAACTCTCATTCACGACTGCTACTCAAAGGCAACATTTGAGTATAACATTTCCGAAATATTTGTGTCAATAGTCGCTACTTTTCAGTCCGCAGAAAATAGGTTTTAAAAGCAACGCTTATCATGTACGACTTGCCGTGTGGCACTTTTTTGAAAAAAAAAAAAAACTTCTCACTCTATGCCGCATACTATGAGTACCGCGAAATTAAACGCGTTTAAGCTGGAGCTCGGAATGTTGTGAGACCACAGGCGCGAACTGAAAAAAGAAGGGTAAAGAAAAAAAAAATGGAAAAGAGGCCAAGAGGAAAAACGAGCAAGGAGCTAGGTCCATTTCAGTGGGGACTTTTCAATCGAGCGGCATCGTAGGCTAGCAGCGCTCGGCTCACGAAAGCGATACGCTCTCTCTCTCTCTCTCTCTCTCTCTCTCTCTCTCTCTCTCTCTCTCTCTCTCTCTCTCTCTCTGGAAAAGAATGACGAAAGGCCCGAGGGTTGCTGGCTGTTTTCCTGGCGTTATTAAAACAGAAAGCTCGAGCGCGCGAGAAAAAGAGGCGCGTCGAGACAATGCTAGGGCCGATTGTTGCAGCTGCGACTCGAGCGAGTCTTCTTCGTAACCACCTGCATTTAGCGTTTCTATGTGTTTAGCCGCGGCTTCCGCTCGCGACTTTTCTTTCTCCGTGGCTTTTTTGCCCCAACAGTGCGCGCAGTCGGCTTCCGTGCCAGCGCCGCCCAGTTCTCTGAATGCGCAGGAAGCTCATTAGGCATGGCCTCGAGCTATTCGCTCTTCGCGAATCTTTGCTTCTCTCTCGCTGCCTCGCCCGCCCGGCCCTCTTCTTCTTCGTCTCCTTTATCTCGCGCGCTGCGGCCGCCGCCGCCGCCGCCGCTGCATTTCGTGCGTGTGCCCATTCCTCCCTTAGCTTCAGTTTTCATTAGAGCCCAATCGATTTTCAATCGGCAAGCCTCGTCCTCGTCACTGCTCCGCCAAGGCTGCGCTTATTAACTTCCAACTATTTATCAGATCGCCGATAGCTCTTTATTTTTCAGCGCTATGTTAAATATCCGCGGCTTATTGAATTCCCCTGATGGAGCGGAAGAAAAAAATTATACGTATATCGAGAGCTCGCGGAGTACCGCGAAATTCCCCCGGCATCGATCTCATATATTAACTCAGCTAGCCGCTCGTGCACGCGTTGGCATACATCGCTTTTCAATTTTCAAGATAATACTCACTGCCCCAGTGTTAGTGCAGTGCGTGCGTGTAAGTGTAGAGATCAGGCCGAGTGTGAAAAAAATTGAACCGTTCGGGCAAGCTGCTGCTGCTGCAAGGCAGTAAAAGCTCGAGAGAGAGCAAAGCTGAGTCGTCGCTTTTCGTCCTCGGCCATTCGCCATTTTTTATTCGCTCGTCACGCGAATAGAGCAGAGTGTGATATCCACACCTCTATGCCTCGCTTTCCCTCTTCCTCTTTGCTTTCACACACGCCGACGCGAGCGAATAAATTTCGCGGGCTGCCTGTCCTCGCGCCACGTGAGGACGACTCTCAAGATAAATTTCGGCCATGCTTTTGTTCTTGAAACATGTCTTTTTACTACGGCAATGGCGACAATTTGTTTGATGTGATTTTGAATTTGGCTAATAACGAGGACGATGAGAATGCGACGATCGTCTGATTAATTATTGACTCACATCACTGCCCATTAGATCTGATGCATATTCATAGCATAGTCGAGTGCATGGCGTTGATTGATCAGTTAATGGCAAATTAATGATTTGGCATCTATCGAGCATCAGCTGATCAACTGATAATCGCTGCTATTAATGATCAGTCATAAAAGAATTTTTTTATAACGCCGCGGCGAATAAATAATCCGAGTTATATGCGAGGAGGAGAAAACTGATGACAAACCAATAAAATACTGTGCAATAAAAAAGCTCGAGGAGAAAAAGGAAGAGGGGCAGAATGTCCAAGCGTAAAACAAAGAATAAACGAGGGCGCGCGCCGCGCGGCAAGGCGAAAAACGGGCTCATACACAATGCGGCAGCTTAAATTTGCTGAAAAGGACACGCGCGGGGCTGCGCGTCGCGGACCACGAGTTCAGAGAACAATAAAGCAGCCAGATGAGCGAGACTCAGAGAACTGAGTGCGTGGCGTCCAGTGAAACGGCCGGCATTATATGTTTAAATTATGCCCGCGACACAGCGGTTAACTCCTGACGCTACGCGCAGCCGCACGGACGATCTTAAGGTCGCTCGACTCTCCCCATAGCTAATCTGCCTTTGGCGCGAGCATAAAATTACGCTGCTCGCTTTACGAGCTTTTCCAAGCGCCACTGTTGCCCCTTTGCCGATGCTTCATCGATCGGCTCGATGCAGCTCTACTCTTCTGGCTGGCTTCATCCATTTATTTTTATTCAAGGGCTCATACAACCACTCGCTTGTTCGGCCTTGTCTTCTTTTCTTTTTTCTTTTTTTGGCAACTAACAATATCGACACGACAGAAGTGTGCTCCGAGTGAAAGCGAGGTGCAATATTTAGCAATATTTAGCAACAAGTCGGCTGCAATATAGCTGCAATCGAAAACCAATTAGCTGCGATGCCATCCGAAAGCTCAGTAAGGCAATTGCTCTTCTCTCCGCGACAATGGCTATATTTACATTGGGTCAGCACTTTCATCGGTGCTATCCATCTCGGTAGCTTAGCGCTCGCAAATCGCCGACGTCGCGGCCGCGCCAGTGGCAAACGCGCGCTAATCTATTATACGAAGTTTCGGCGTATATCGGCGGCGGCGAACGATTCTCCAGCTTAGACTAGGAATAAAGTTCGAAGGGGCCCCTCTCCCGCTCGTCCGCGGTTTTTGCCCTCCCAAAGAAGCCGCACCAGCGAATTTTCACCTATAGAGATATACTTCGGCCAAGTTCCAGTCAGCTCTCGTGGCTACCTATCTACGAGTATACCTGTAATGTGTCCTGCTCCGCGGCTCTCGAGGACTTGGCGCATACAGACAACCTTCCAATGGCTTCGCAATCTGCAAGCTACAACTATTTGCCAAATAGTAAGCTCAAGTTAATTTTCTCTTTTAGCCTACTATGATGCGCCAGTTTACGTGCCTCTTCATATTCTCCATCTGACATAGCACTAATTTTGACAATCCGCCAAACAATATTTGCCGAGGCATCGGCCGGCCATTTACGCCGAGTGATCCGATAATTGAAGCCAAACAGTCAGCTCGCAGTAGCGACGTAATCGAATTCTCGAAGGCGCTGTCATCGTGTCTCTCGCCAAAAAAAAAGCCACGAGAAAGATTATGAAGCGACCCCCCCCCCCCTTTCCTCGTCCGTCTTTCCGCCAACTTGAACGCGTAATTAAAATAGTTCCTCGGTCCTTTTTACTTTCCAGCCAAGTATTCTAATCGCCGAGGCACGTGCGACGCTCTCTCCCTGAGTTTTAACTGGCTTTTATTATTAGTCGGAATTCGCGTCTGCAGTGTTTCGTCGTGCGCGCTGCTTCGAGACCCCGGCGAATTCTAAACTGAATTTTGACGAGTTCTACTCCCTGAAATCTGTGTACGTGTCCTCTTCTAGTGTGTAAGTGTGTGTATGTCTGTGTCTGTGCGTGCGTGCGTGTGCGTGCGTGCGCGTGTGTGTGTTTGGCAAAACTTAATTTTCTTCGAGCGCTCGTGGTTAAGCGCAAATTTTGAGAGGAACTTCAAATACAAAATATCGGTTTGATATCAACGTTGAATTGTTATATATTTATTATTTCAGTTCCACTTACCGGCAATTTTATAGAGTTGATTTCATTGGGGGCATGGCGTGGTCTCTGGACACCTAGAAATAAATTAATGCGCGTGAATTTTAATATCTTTTTAAAAAGGAACATTAAAGTTAAATTCACAAGGGGAATTTTCATTACATCGCTTGATAGAATATCCAACGTATCAGTGCATTGATTAACGGTAATGTTAAAATTTCGTCGTGATTTCCATTTGAAAATACTCTAAAAGAAATAATGCGCCAGTTATATATCTAAATAATAAAAACTTATGGTGAAACGTATGATTCGAAAGTGCCAATTTGAGCTGAACCATATCGATGTCTTGGAATATGGTGCGGAAAAAAGTGGCAACAGAATAAAAGTACACAATAGATTTTCCAAGATCATCGTCGGGCGATACTAACGAGTTCTCGTCCAAATAAACGCCGGCGTCGCGTCGAGCGCTCACGACAATAGCAAAATCTCTCAATGAGCGCGTATTCTTTGCCGGCGCTCGCGGCACTCCGCACTAACGAACATCCGAGCCGCCGCCTGCTGCTATACTGCTAAAAGTAATTGCGTCTCGAGTATTTGATTCCCAATCAAGATTTATTGCTTCACTTCCAATCATTCTGCTGAGCGTAAGCTAGTTTTTATCGTTAGACGAGCTTTTTTCTTCGCGTCAAATATTATAATTTTGAAAATAAGCAACAACTCGCAATTTTATCATGCAGTCAATGATCTCTTAATTTTCTCGACAGTTTAGCTCCTCGTGGAAGATTATCGGCCGTGTGAAAAGTTTTTACAAAGTTTTCGATGAAAGAACTTTGCGCTTGCGCTAGTGGAAACTTGGCCTCTTTGTCCGCTCTCTGTCGCGAGGAAAAATAGCCGTGGAAAATAAGTAGGCTGCTGCTGCTGCTGCTGCCTGATATTGTATAAACTCGCAAATAATCATCGAGTACGAAACTCTCTTATACTCTCGGCAAACTTTTCAAATGATTCACCCAAAATTTCTTTTCGCTTTTAATTTTCTTGAGCCGAATATAATGCGCCGCGCCGGTTTCGTTTGGCGTCGTCGCCGTTGAATAAACAAAACAAGGCGATTCATAATTCAAAGCTCGAAACTCACTTCCAGCGCGCTGCTTGCTAAACTTGAGCGCCAGCCTCTCGATCAAAGTTTTGGGCTTCTTTTGTCTGGCAAGCCAATGATATATGCAAAATTTATGAAGGTTCCGCTGGAAATTCGCTGACTTTATATATAATTATGTGCGCGAGCTTAGCAGCAGCAGCAGCAGCAGCAGCCAAGCCAAGTTTATAGTTTTCGGATGCCAACGGCTCATCCAGCTGTGCAGCGAGTGCACGGCATCCTACGAATTTTCTTCTTGCATGCATGCACATTTCATTACACACGCGCGTACTTGCAACACGTGCGCTGCCGCCGCGCCGTTTATCGACTTAACTTCGCGCCTCAAGTATGCCACTTACTAAGTAGCCGTTTGGCTGCTTTTTTTTTGTTTTCATGAATTTTAATCACTTCGCTCAAGTTATTTGCCGAATACACTTGAGAAAATGGCTTCTGATATATTCCCTTTTCAATGCACATTTATACTTCGATAATGTTGCAAAGTTGGCATGCATAAGGGTATTTATTCTAATGCTTTTTGCAGCGCTGAATAAGTCATATGCAGATAGATTTTCCAATAATTTCCATGACGACAGCTATTGTCGCCAGCGCGGTACACCTGAAGAGCTCGAAAAACAGAGCACTTGAAATAATCATGAAGCGCAATGGTTGTTCTATTCTCTTTGCTTTCACGGTCGCTTGCCCATTCTCTTTTTGCGGCCAACCACAAATGAATGTTCGTTGTCTCTCAATACAACTCGCGTACACTAGTCATTCGACACTCCCTGCTGCCGCCGCTGCTGCTGCTGCTCGCTCAAAATAGAAAAAAGCTTTGATGATTCATGAATCTGACTTCATATTTGCTGAATGTGTTTTAATAGGATGAAAAATAAGGTTCAGTGTACTTTTGTAAAAAATATTAAATTTTCATAAACTTATCTCATAAGCCAAATTTCTATTCAGTGTCGAAAAAAAATTATCAAAATGCTTTTGAATGTGTAAAATAAAACGAGTTATGAAAAGTTATTTTTGTTAAAGTTGGCCAAAATACTTTTTCCAATTCTATATTTGAATTTTCAGTTGAAACTTTAAAATTCAATATATTGTCCTCGATATGTCGCTAAAGTTTGTTCCTCATCTACTTTATTGAATATTTGATGCTCTATCTCTGCATAAAATGAAAAGTTCGCACAATAGACACTTTTCATCTATTCACTAATAAGTCACTTTCACAAAAATAACTTTTGTTCCAATTATTTTTATCGTACATAATAAGAGGCAAACTTTTCGAAATATCTGATAGGTTGAAAAATTCAAGACCTGACGTCAATGACGTTAAAGTGCATTAGTATTCGTCAGAAGAGCGAATATTCACAATAAAAAGGAATAAAGTCTAATGAAAGAGGGCAAAAGGTGTCGATTTAACATTTTCCAGACGTTTTCTCCGATTTCCGTCTTAATTTGAATAATGGCTCGAGTGTGCCAATATAATCGGTCAACGTTGGAGCGAATTGAAAGTTCTATCGACACGTCCACTGCTCTTAAAACCGTTTGCCATTCAAAGGGCATTTTATATTTTATGACTTCTTTTCGAATGAAATACAAATATCCAGCTGACAGAATTGCTGCTAATTACGTCGAGTAAAATTTTCCGAAAACGTCTTTCCGCAGTATAACGATAAAGAAAGAGGAAACACTTTGTAAAAATGAACGCGCATCATGAATGTTTCTGATTTGTTGAGTATATGAGTGAGTGTTATAGCTCGCACGATATTTCCGCGAATGTGAAATAATCTGTGAATTTTCGAAAGTGTATCAGAAAAAAGAATAAAGAGAATAAAAAAAGCGAAAAAAAAAAGAAATGTTGAGATGATTTATTAAGGGGAAAATTGGAAGCTAAGGTGAAATCAATTGAAGATGTCACACAATCCTGCATTCCGAAAGAATAAGAATCGCAGAGAAAAAGTACAATTGAGAAAGTTATCGGAAAGTCTGTGAAGAGATAAAGCCAACAATAAATAAAATAATACGTCTCCATTATTTCTTTATTTCTTCGTGCGATAGTTTCTTCAAACAGCCTCTCGCGCTCTCTCGAATCCGATACACTACGGACAATCTATTACGAGGCTCGGGCGGCACGCGCGCGCGCGCCAGCCAGATGGCCGATAAGGCGAGTTTTCTTTCTCATGCTGTCTCACGGTCCCGTAAAGAAAGCCAAGCCAAGCCAAGCCAAGCCAAGCCAAGCAAGGCCGAGCCGAGCAGTTCCCCAGTGCCTCATCAGTAGCGACGGGAAATTGAAGCAGCGGCAGCGTGTCTCGCTGAGTTTATATATTATCATTATTTGTCCAGCCAGAAGCTGCGAGTACTGCACTGTCGGCTTTAGCGTCCCCTTTGATATCGGATAATCCAGCATCAAAGTCCTCCCAACTCGGCGCGCGGCGGCAGTTTGCTCAAGCTTCCGATCTAATTTTGCGCTTTCCAACAACTCATCCTCATTTTCCGTTTGCGCCTTATCAGCTGGCCGAGCGCCGCACGTCCCATCCTGCCTTTCTGGCTCCATTCTCAAGACCGATCCACCAATGGCTATTATGTTCGCAGATCTCTCTTCATACTTTGCGCGCCAAAAATATATATGCTACAGCTCGCAAGCTTCATTTTTCAAATTCCAATCGCGTTTCTCCAGACACGGAACCTCCATTTACCAGCTCTGGCTTTCATAAGCGTCACGCGCTTCCGGCAAAACTTTCATGCAAAACCAATGGATCAATTTTCCATCGAGCTTAATTCGTTCCAACGCATTCTTCGCGCGTACACTTTCTCTAAAAAACAAAAACAACAAACAAACAAAATCAATCGACAGTTTATTAACCATGCCTGACAATTTTTTCTGCAGTCTAGTCAAATGCCTCCCGGAATTTGGCAGTATCGATGAATAATTTGCTTTTGGCTAAAAAAAAATAACACGAAGTTCGGAATTTTGATATAATTCGGCGCAGCGCTAGGGCGGCCTTGCTCGCGTTTCGCTCGTAAATAAGAGCGCATTCTTTGGCCTTCGTTACACACGGAATTCCGCCGATACCCGAAAATGTTGCGTTCGCTATCCGCAGCAAACGCGACTGCACAATTTCTATCAATATTCAGGCAGCTGCACGCTGTGTGGTCGCAAGAGTCGCGCGTATAAAAATGAAACGTCAGGCGCATAAAGCTTAGGAGGAGCTTAAATTAACAATAAGCCGGCGATGTGAGGGCCTCTTAGTTTCCAAAGTGAGCCATTACGCGAGGGTGAGAGGAGTCGAGCTGCGCTTTCAAAGATAAACCCTCGTGTGCCATATCCTCGCGCGTCCGGCGGAACGTCATTTCGCCGCCCCGCCAGCCGCCACCCGCCGCGGCCCGTCCCGTCGTCACATATGAGAGAGCAGAAAGAGCTTACGCACGCGGGCGTTGTTCCAGGTGGAACGGAGAGGCTGGCAGAGGCAGCGCGTTGTTTATTCGACTTTTCGTCCCTATACTCCTCCGACAGCAGCAGCAGCAGCAGCAGCAGCAGCAGTTCTTGCTCCCCTTGCCACACTCGTCTGGCTGTTTACGAGGAGGACGCGCGTCATTTTGCGCCTGTCCCTGACAAAGCCCGCTCTACCCCCTGTTATGCGTGCAAAGAGTTCCGCTGCTATATACTTCTTCTCTATACATGTCCACGCGGGCATGACTTTGTTTTTGTTTTCACATTCTGCGGCGCGCGACACGCTTACAGTTCAAATTTTCGCATGTCAGTGATCGTACAACCTTGACTTTTTTTTCAGTTACATTGACAAAACAAGCTGTAATCGATACATTTGCAGATCTGTCATGCTGCGAATCGGCAAAAGTGGAGCACGCTCATCACTGTAAACTTCGGTTGCGATCTGACACGAGCTGGACGTTTTGCCAATGCTCCATAAATATGTGAAGAGCCTTTCTAGTTGTAAATTTCGATGTGAAGTAACGCCGAGTTTGTAAAAGTTGTACGTATAATTTGTGAAGTAGTAAGTGTCATAACAACTGACATCTCGGTAAGCGGACCTGTCAGGTGTGTTTGTGTTTTTTCGAAAAGTTTTTACAAAGCTTCGGAGCAATTGTTTTCTTCGCTTAAAAAACAGGCCAAAATATTATTCCCGGCTAAAGTTCGCTCAGCGGACGCGAGCTGAAAAAAAGCTGCAATAGACACACATATAGCGAAGAGAGAGATAGAGAGTGAACAAAAAGGTAAGAAAGAAACCGCCACACACATACACACACATACACCGAGAGAGAGAGAGAGAGAGAGAGAGAGAGAGAGAGAGACGTTGTCGCCGAACAAGTGCACGGAATCGAGCTAGAGAATATAAAGAACACGGGGGGCAGTGTGCAGGGGAAAAGCTTCGTTCGCTTACGGAGAAGGTCTGTGCATGTGCAGGAGAAATAGCGAGGGCGCAGCGAACGTAAATTTTAGGTTCAATCTGGCGCGATTGTTTCGCGTGCGTTAGCGAGTCTTGCGCGCGTGCTTCCTCGAGCAAATCGAATCCCGAGCGATGGATTCCCCAAGACGATGGATGGATATCTTCGTCGATTTCTCCGACGGCGAAAGTGTATGAAATTCTTCGCTCGCGAGCACACCAGATGAAATACATATGGCACTGGGAGCTGGGATTCCGGAAATATGAAGGAAGAGAACAAAGTTTTTTTCCACTGCTATCGGCAATCGAATTTGCGTGAGAGTTATGCGAGAAATGAAATGGCGAAAGAAGAAGAATGAATAAAAGAAAGTATTAGGCAGCCAGAGGGCGCTGCAATGTTTTAATAAAGTCAATTGTAACAAGAGAAAAAGTGAGCGGAAACTGAAAAATGCTAGGCCGCTCTTCCTCTCGAGTTAACCACATTTTTGGCAAACAAGAAAATTCTGCGAGGAATTTCGCTCTGCGTACTACAACGCGAGCTCGCGCGTACGCGCACCTGAACATTCCAAACACACGTCCGCGCGCTCGTGCGCTCGTGGGTTAGCAAACTTTATGTGCTCTTGCGTTGCTATCTTCTGCCTTCCCTTTTGCCCGATGTTTTTCATGTTTTAGCAAAAGATAAGCATGCAAAGTTATTTCGAACATAGAATCACAGAATATGAAGAAAAAGGAGTAGGTTTGAGTAGTGTAGCCGAGGATTCGGTCAGGCACAGCTCGAAACAAAGTGTATACTCGCCTGGCGACGAACAAAGCTCGGCGCGCCAGAGCGGTCATTGGCCATTCACGCCGAAGCAGCTCCTCGTCGGCGACAAAAGCCTGAAGAAAAGCCATCGCGGTGCAGTGGAAAGCGCTAGGTCGCTGGGCGCAGAGATAACAGAGACGCGGAAACGGAGAAGAAAACAGCTAGGCGTGGCTTTGGCTTTCTCTGCGTCTCTGACTTACAGCAGTAGCAGCAGCAGCAGCAGCAGCGCGACACTCGTGTTTTACATACTTTGGCGTCATTGTAATTTTATTCCGAGGAAGCCTAGGTACTTTGCCGCGGGTGATTGTTGCGCGCGCGTTTCGCTGCGGAGTTATGCAGATTGCCAGTAGCTGGCGAGTAAAACCATACACAAAGATAGTGTGTGTGGCTGTGTATATAAAGCGTGGAGCGAGAGGAAAGTTGATGCTGTAAAGCCTCGTCGGATAATCGCCTAAACAACAAGAGGCGGGCGGGTGGGGAATAGCGATTTGGCTGAGCCGAAAATCTGCTGGGCACGCGAGGAATGAGGCGGCGGCGGCGGCAATTTCGCCCCAGTGCAATAGCCCCCTGGACGCATACCGAGCGCCGCTTGGAATGTGGCTTAGCATTTTCCAGCTACCGGACAGCAGCAGCGGCCGTTTTCAAGCCAGCACAGCACGGTTTATATATTTCAACGGCACGCTACAGCGCGCCCACGGCTGTCCGTCTTTGTCGGCGGCGGCGGATTCAATCTTAGCTTCGCATTAATTCGCCAGGCAAGAGAGCGGCTGGCTGACCCTGCGAGCCGACAGTAGCCTGGCTGTAAGCAGCAAATTGAAAGTGCCGCACTTGCTCGCTCACTCGCGTCGCGCACCCACCGCCAGCCTTCTTGTGTTTGGCTTTGTTTTTTTTTTTGGCTTCTTCGCCTCGGCCGACCGTCGTCGATGCATTATTCACTCGCTAAAAAATAAAGTTTGCCAGATGCCTTCTTTGCCCAGCTCGCTCCGCTTGCTATCTCCGCTAATTGCCTGCACCAAACTTACAAAACATCCTGCTACCTTTATTGCTCAAGTGGAATATTTTTGCAAACTACATCGTATAAGTTACAAGCACAATGTCGCAATTTGAAAAACTCGAAAAAAGAGCTCGGTTTTCCGAGATAACGCCAATTTTCAAATTTCCTTTGCAAAAGCTCCCACGAAAGTGGATTTGCAGGAAAAGTGGTTTGGCCCTCGTTAAAGTTTTTAATTTGAGATTCAATTGCTTTTTCACTTGTTTAAACAATTTGATTGCAGTTTTTTCGATAGGGTTTGCCTGTGAAAAAGTAAAGAGCGATCGAGAACTCGATGCAAAATAAGACAAGCTTACACAGGAAGCACTCGAAGCTCCCCCCCCCCTCCCCCCTCCCCTATTCTTGCGGCGAACTCGAGCGATCGTTGTGGAGAAGCGAGCGCTTGCACTTTCGAAAAAAGCAAATTGAAATGCTCGTCTCGACGCTAGCTCTCGTTCTCTCGGTCGAACGCCGTCGGGACGCAGGATGAATTTTCAAAACGTTCAAAATAACTTGAGCACTGCTGCAGGCTTCGCAGCTCTCGGCTTTGATAAAGGATACGCGAAGGAACAATGCCGCGCACTCGGCCACGAAACGCGATAGAGTTAAAAAAAACGGCAAAGACCGAAAGGATATCGGGAATAGAGTTTCGGCCGTAGCCGCTGCTGTTGCCGCAATTCCCGTTCGGAGAGGAAATGAAAAAAGCCGGCGCACATGCAAAGCGAGAAGGGTGTGCAACTGAAAGCCGCGCTAAGAAATGGAAACACTGGCTCTGCACGACGCCGACGTAATGAGAGAGGAGAGCTTTCACCTCGAAGAACCGCCAGAGCGACAACACCAAAAAAACAATGCGGTGTAATAACCCAAGGCTGCCAGCGAAATGCTCGAAATAATTCGCACCGAGTCTGCCTCGGAAAATCACTAGGAATTACGCTGTTTATTTTCTCTCTCTCTCTCTCTCTCTCTCTCTCTCTCTCTCTCTCTCTCTCTCTTTCGCACATACTTGCCAGAGAAAGAGAGCGCGAGAGAGGATTAAAGCTTAAATCGATACAAAGTACGCACTCTCAGCCTCGAGGATATCGATAAGCGAGGCGCTCGTAAATCTGATGCTCGACTTTTCAATCAAATATTTACGCGGCCGATAACAATTCGCTCCATCTTATCGCCTACCACTTCTTCTTCTCCTTCTTCTTTTTTTTTCGAGCCCCCGTATAAGTAAGAGTAGAGCTCGTAAAAAACAAGCTACCAGAGGATGTTTATTTTTCGAGAGGCATAAAGCTAAAAAGCGAAGGGATAACATTTTTAAGCGGATAAGTTGCGGCGCTTCTGGCGTTGCTGGGCATTTTTTTTTATTTTTTGATGAAGTGTTTATAACGGCGATTTTCGGGCTCGATGCAATTTCGATGGCGTGTACGGTTGCGATTTTATGCCGCTTCGATTTATGGATATTCGAGCCGTAAAAAAAGCACGCACACAGACACAACTGCAACAGCGGAGAAAAGCTGCGATAATGTTACACTAGAATTATTTTCGAATATGAATTACAGATTCGTCGTAAACGCGCATTATCGGTGATAATTCAAGTGGAATTGACGCAGAGATGATTGTTTAATAAATTGGTGTTCGCGGCGCCGCGCGCGCTTCTACGAGCAAGAATTATTAAAACCCGTGCGTTATTTCCAGCATATTAGCACGCAAGTATCGATTACACTCGAAAATCATCAAACGAAATGTTGATCGCTCTCTCTCTCTCTCTCTCTCTCTCTCTCTCTCTCTCTCTCTCTCTCTCTCTTTCTCTCTCGAGTGTCGGCCACTTTTACGAACGCATTCGTTCAAAAAGAGGAAAAAAAATCGAGAAAAAAATGTGGGTCTCGTGGGCGTCGAGCGATTTTTACGTAAGTTTTATAAATCTCTGGCGCTGGAGTTTTCGCACGTTGTACAAACGCGTTATTGAATTGCGCCGACGAGCGCCTTAATCGACAAGTGAGTTAGTTTGCCCCTCTCGACGGGGAAGAGAGAGAGAGAGAGAGAGAGAGAGAGAGAGAGAGAGAGAGAGAGAAGATGTATTAACGCTTGACGAGTCGTTTCGCGGTTATGGCTGGCGGCGGGGGTGGCTTCATCAAAGGGAGATTTTTCATCGGTGAGCTTCGCTGCTGCTGCTGCTGCTGCAGTCGGCGAGAAAAAAAATTTAATATTTCGCTCGACGCTCAGCGTATAGGTATACACGTTACTCTGCACGTGAATGGAGACGAAGTTCATTAGGACGGATGTGCGCCGCCTGATGTATCGTTTGCGCTCTCTTCTTTTCGGAGATCGACGTGTGTTTGGCTTGACCTCGTCTAATTACTTCGACAGCCGCGGCGATGAAAAATGGCGGTTTGTAATGTATTTACAGAATAATGAGCGTTTTTCTCTTTGACTTTATAATGCGGATTTAAATCTGACAGACATTGCAATGTATTACTCGAAGAAGCTCATTAATCATCGTAAGCACTTAAATATGTAGTGAGCTATTAAAGCAATAATTGTGAGAGGAAGGAATAGTTGTTCCGTTATTGTCGGCAGTCGGCTGAACTAGAATAGCAGAGGAGAAATGGATAGAATCGATGAAAAGTGAATCAGTTGATTGGCTGTTGGAGTGTAGGCACAAAGGCAGATGAGAGAGAGAGAGAGAGAGAGAGAGAGAGAGAGAGAGAGAGAGAGCACGAGCGGCGAGTCTGTTAGCGTTGGCGGCTAATCTCCATGAGCAAACGGCGGCGGCATTTCTCCGTCTATGCGTCGCGTGTTCGTCGGCAGCAGCGGCGGCGGCGCATAGCAATGATCGGCTCAGAGAGGCTGCAGTGCGGCATAAAGCCATCTCACATATCCGAACTCGAAGAAGCTTGCTGCCAAGCTTACGGGATTATCTGTCGATAAGTATAACCCCTGAGAGCGAGCTATAGAAAGCTCGAGCTTGCGCGCCGCTCCATAATCGCGCGGAGTTGTAGCAAGAAGGAGGCAGGGAGGGAGAAGGAGGCCAACAATGCCGGAATGATTGGCTGGCCGTCTGCTGCTGGCTCACGTGCGCATTCACTATCGGCCTCCTCCTACTGCTCCTTCTCAGGAAGCACGTGCTTTCCCAACTCTAATAGCTGCCGCCGCGAGAAGTGAAATCGGAGCCGCCCGCGCCGCCCGCGCCGCCCGATTCTCCCGCGCTCCTCGCGCACTACGTGATGCTGTTCCGCCGAGTTCCCTCGATTTTTTCCAGCCGGCAAAGCTGATTGCCACCGCAAGCTCTATTCCCGCCATCACTGATTGCGCTTGATTTATCAGCGACTACTCTGCACTCTTCAGCTACTTCTTCCTCATCATCCTGCCCTTCTCCGCTGCCCTGCCGCTCTCCAGCTAATAATCGCCCAGCCCAATTGCGACTTGCCGTCCAACTCAAATCAGATCCTTGCCCAACAATATTCTACAACGGTATTCTACAACTTTGCGCGCTTCAGCCTTTACTTCCAGACTGCAAATGTATTGCTCTCCCCCTCTTCGTGCAGACTGCAATCCCCCAACTGCCGCACCACAGATATCTGTCTGACTCTATCAATTTCTATCGGCAAACTGCTCTATGCTCGGGCACTGCGCTGCTACTTTCAATAATACCATTCACTAAAGTTCAACGTATTTATCTATTTATCAGTCAGCTGTTTGGTCAATCGATATTAGTAACTATTTCGATGGAAAAGTATTAATCTGAAGCTCGGCGCGCTTTCCTGCGGATAGCATGCTAAGATCGATTCCCGGAAAGAAGTCGTGCAATTGTAGAGAGTATTTAGCGAAGCGCACGTAACACGGCAATCAGTCGCCGCGAACGCTGTATGCGAGCCGCATGGCACCAAAACACTCTGTAGCTATAATTTACCGGAAGCCTTTGTGCTCGCAAAGACACTGACAACAGAGACAGTAGGTCTGGTATATTTTTTTTGTCCAACGGAATATCATATCGATATAGGGCCAAGCACATAGCCAAGCACATAGCGAGCGCATCTCCACTTTGCCATACCGGACGGAGGAATTCACGAAAAATTGCCCCTTCCCGTCGTCGCGAGCATTCTCCGGACTCATTGTACAGACGGATAAAATCTGCACTGGCGCGGGCGCTTTCCCCTAAGATAAATCTTTGCTAAAAAAGAAAGACGATACCTTATTGAATAGCTACTGCGCCGAGGTGGCATCCGTTTACCAGTTAATTCACTTTACCGACAGCGACTCCGCCACTCGAACCACTGCTTTACTTTGCTATAACTTTCGTTTGAAAAGGACAAGAAAAAGCCAACTTCAAGTATAACCACGCAACATTATCAAGTGCACTCGCGAAAATGAACAGTAAGTTGAGCATTGCGCCAAAGAAAACTGGGCGGCCGAACGAGATGTAGAGTAACCAGGCGGCCAAATCTCGCTTTATTGTACACAGCGCGCTGTATCTACCTAGTTGTCACTTGAGTCTTATTAATCTGCTACTCTTATTAATCTAAACCTGGCTCATCCAAAAATATCACTCGCAGTATTAATTAACATGTTTTTTTTCGATATTCTTCTGAAGTTCACGACGGTTATGTGTCTAATTTAAAATTCGAACATTCGCGCGTGACTAGACCCCGCGGCGGAAAAGCGGAAAATTTGCGCAGAAAAGGTCAAAGAGAAAACTGTGGGACTTTCGAGGGGAGCGGCGAAGGGCAACAAGCGGACTTACGGGGCGAGGACGAGTACGATCGACACTGCAAATAATCAGGTAGCGCAAAAGTTAATGCACGTTGGAAATTTGGCAATTTGTTCGCGTACATGACAGTATCTGCTCGTCATAGCCATGCTGACGAGTCCGACGGGCATGAGATATGGGACGAACCGCTCGCGTATAATTTAAGGTGATCAGCCCACTTTGTAATTAGTGCATGCAATACTTTCCTGTCGATTTCCCCGTCCGGAACAAAGCGCTTTTCACAAGAGGATCATGTCACTTGAGATCGACAGTGATGTTCAATCAAATGTTCATAAACTTGTTGGTCAATTGCATTTGCTCGCCTGGTTAATTGATAATATGTACAAAATGTTGGCATTGCAAATGACAATGATAGGAAATAATTATAAAATGTACTTGACGAGAGTTGATTTAATTGTTCAAGCTTGTTAGAATCTAGAAGAGAGTTATTTCTGCAATAAATTTGACGCTGGATAAGGATAAAGTAAATAAAAGTAGGAAAGGAGGGCTAAGAAGAGTAGGGCGCGAGAGGGCGGGTTAGCAAATCAGTTATCGCGATGAAATCGAGTGTAAGGGTAACAAATCAAAGAAACCTCAACGAGGCCCTGGAGGCACTAATAAAACCATTGGCGTTAATGGGCCGATCGAGCTGAGCGCGCTTCTTGCAGTTACAAGAGCAAATCCCGGAGAGCTCTCGGCCTCTCTGCCTCTACTGCGATCGATCGCCGAAAGGGAATTACTTAGCTCCATCGCCTGATCAACTCGGCGCAAGCCAGCGATTAATCCTTTCCTTTTGCTCAATTTCCATTCTCTCTGGCTCTCTCGCTCTCTCGCCCTCTCGCTCTCTCGGTCGCATGCATTTTAAGATTTTAACTGCGTAGAGCACGTCGCTCGTCGCCTCCAGCTCTGTCAGCTGCGATTAGTGAATTACGATGAAAATCTTTGAGAGATGGAGCTGGCCCCCTCTCTAACCTACTTTACCACGAGTAAATACTTAGTTGGCTGCATGGCTTGCGTCTTAAGCAGCTATATATCCGCGGAACGTCTTAATCCTCCAATTAAAGTTTCACGCACGGAGTCTCTCTAGTGAGCGCGAGCACAACTTTTATCCTTTCATCCGCGAGTGCCCGCCCGCTCGCGCTCTCTCGCAGCTTCTTCGCGCGAGGATTATTCTTTTGGCGATTACTCATTTCGTTGCTCAGTGGCAGAGCTTTGATCGCGGTGCGCCCGCTCCACTGGATTTGCAGCACTACTGCTTTTAATGGATTACGCGATGTACCGAGATTGCTCGCAATTCCTTCTCGCTGTTTACTTCTCCTTCAAAACTTTCAGTGCCGCATTCGGTTGCTACTCGGTTTCATGCGATTTTCATCAAATCTACAAGAACATCGTTGTTTCATTAGCCTTTTGCTATAACTCAGAACAATCATCAAATATTGAGATACGGCATTCTGTGAATAAATTCAGAGTTACTTGCAATTTTGGCGATGATTCCGGCGCGCGGAAGTGAGTAAATTGCGAGGTAAATTAAGCTGGTTCGTTGAAAATTGGAGGCCCCAATGAAATTCAATGGAAAAAGCGATATCTCGTAGGATCGACTGGGATCGATTGCCATGTTAAATCAATAACTCTAGCTTAAAATGAGATTTGTAATGGGATCGCTGATCGCATGAGAAAATAAGTAAAATTAAACGTAAAATATAACAGGCAGCAGCTAGCGCGCACGAGTTGACATTGGTCGATTCGAAGCACGTAATTCAATGGAAAGATTACTGCACGCAGGACAAAGCGAAAGCGCGTGCTTGTAATATGCCGAGCTTGGCGTCACGGCAGCAGTCCAGCACACAAATTACAACAAATTCGCCATATCAAAATCAATTAGGCGTATCAGGTGGGCTCGAGCATGATTTGCGCGTTGAGCGCTCGTCCCCGCGCGCGCCGCGTGACGTCCATCATTTAAAGGGCCTTTGACGCGTGACTCGGCCGGCCTGACATCCTTTCATCGGCAAATCGGATGCGAATTTGATCCCGGGCATGATCGATGCGCCATTGTGAGCACTGCACAGCCCGCCCGCGCCGCCGCGCAATGTCTTCGGCACGCAGGCGAGTTACGTGACCCCGCCAGTGGATGATCTAATGCTTTTGTTGCGGCCAATTATTAGCGACGATCATTTGCGGCTGAGCCAATGGCCGCTCGAGAGGCAGAAAATAGAGAAAGAAAGGAGGCCGAATCAGGATCGAGCCAATTTGATAAAAGGTAATTGCCGCGCGGAAAGAAGCCAAAAGAGACACACGACAGACACTGCAGCCGCTGCTAGCTGCGGCACGGGACACCTGCAGTCCAATGAAATCTGCGATTTGGATTTGTCCAACAGCCCAGAGCCCAATCAGCCTAAGCAATCGGCCAATCGAATCAGCTCAAGTTCTCAAGGCCTATGTGCAGGCTGCGTACTCTCTCGACACTGACAGTACTGCCGATTACTGCACCCCTCAATTTCTCAGCCAAATTGGTCCTAGCGGAAGATGCAAAAAATCACACCCGTCCGTCATGCGGCCGTCTCTCGGTTATGCAGTGCTGCTGGCGGCTGGCTTCTGCCCGCGCAGTTAATCATGAAATTGATAGTAGCTCTATAAGGCAGCCAGATGCCAGATTTATTAAGCGGCCCGTTTGCCGATCAATCCATTCTAGTCGTGCCGTGATACTCTCCATTGTTTGTCTTTGCAATCCAGCCAAAACTAACTTGCATGCCAAATATTGCCGCTGAATTGGCCTTAAGATGCTGCAACCATTGTAATTGTGCATTTTCCGACAGAACAATTACAACATGCGTTGCTTGATTTTGCAATTGGAATTGAGGCTAAACGAAGAAGCTATCAGTAAAGCGTTTGACAACGACAACAAATAACTGTCCACGTGAAAAAATGGTCGTTTGAAACATTGGATTATCCTCTCTGTGCGTGTCTGCAGCCCTCCGGCACAGATAGCAGCGGCCGGAAACTTTCAAATATTCCGAGAGCGTCGCGTTACAATTTAAATCCCCTTGGACGAGGGCAAAAAACAATAAGAGCTGAGCTGAAAATTAAGCAACTATGCGCGTCGCTCAGAGCATACTTTTCGAATCCGTTTGCTGGCTCGATTTCATATGCAAAGTGCAGCCAGTTAAAACGCAGCCTTAGTTGCGGCTTCAAATGAAATTCTCTGCCTCTCTTTCTCTGTACTCCACTGAAAATTTAGCATATTCAAAGGCCATGAAAATGGCAATAATGCTTATTTAACCGCACTGCTGCTGTTGCAAACAAAATACAAGTCCGCAACCAACAGCCATCTGAAAAATAAAAAGGGATCGCACCGCAGAAGCACTTTACACGCTCTCTCTTTGGCGCGGCGAGATAAAAGCAGAGCGAGAGAGCGAGTGCAGCAGTGTAAAACTGATTTAAGCTCAACAACGCACGCCTGTCTGTCGGATATCGTCGCATGGGTAATTAGAAACCTCCTCTTTCGCGCTCACTCGAGGTTTAATGTCGAAAAGGTCCATGAATAAGGGGGACATACAGAGAGTCGTCGTAAATCTCGAGCGGCGCGTGAATGCTGCGGCAGATTAGAGTGCAACAGCAGAACGCGAATTTGTCCCCCCCCCCTTCCCCCCTTCCCCCCGCCGCCCCCGCCGCTACTGTTATTCGACACGCTGACCGTGTGCAAATAAAGAGAGACGAATATGTGCCAGCAGCAGCCACGCCATGCCCGCCGCACGCCAACGAGTATTATCTCTCTGCGCGTACGTGAGAGCTTCTCGATGGGGCTAATTGTTCTGCGTACTTCGGCCCCCAAAGCAGCCACGTGTTCCATTGCTTTTCTATTCACTCTGTTCGCACACTGACGCCACATTGGCCAGATTTAGCCAATGGCTCACAAGCAAATCCTAACTCATTTTCCCAAATCCTTTGCTTTCTTCGCAAATAGTCATTCGTATCGATTAACCCATTAAAGTCCAGACTAAAACTGGCATATTATGTAGCCTCAAATTAACTGTGCCATTATTCACAGGCAAATTCAAAACAAAATTAGCCGTATTTTTCTTTTGTCATTCATTGCAATTGTTTGTAACAAGTTATTTAAACAATTTATTAGCAATTTTTTTATTTTCAAAAAAATAAAAGCACCAATCGATTCTACGACCGAATTCAAGATGATGATAACCTATATGACGTTTTTTTGATCAAACTCTATTTTGTTTTAGGATAAATTCGTTATAAACAATTGGAAATTTTTTAAAATTTTATGATCTTGAAAAACGAATGACAGCATTCGATTTTATACAAACAATTATGAAGAAAAGCTATTTAGCATTTTTTGATCAAAAAATTTATCAAAAAATTTCTACTGGAGTAGTGATTCTTGAACAGTGAATTTTTTACACCAACAAATTGGTGCAATTAGTTTTCCAAAATGATAAAGTTTAAAAAAATATCCAATTGTTTATAACGATTTTACACTAACAAAGTAGAGCCTAATAAAAAAACGTCATTCAGGTTTTCGTCTTCAATTTTCTCCTGGAATTGATTGGTGCTTTTGGTTTTTCAAAAACAACAATTTTTTAATAATTTGTTCAAATAATTGAATTGAACTTTAAAAAAGGAGTTGCCGCTTAAGGCGCCGCCATGTTTCTGAAATTTCAAGACCGAATTAGAGCGGAGCCATATTTGTCGAGATTTTATGTTATAAACAAACTGTAACGCGAGACATTCCCCATCGAAAGGTACCTGTAAAGGTTTAGTTAGTTTGAGGCTACCTAGCCCAGTTTTCGCCTGGGCTTTTATAATGGATTAATGCGAGCCACGTGCATATTGACAAATTCCAAGAAAAGTCGATAAAAACATAGAAGCCAAATATGACAATGAGTTCATAGAAAAGCTGTAATTGAAATGTAATTGATTTGATGATTAATCATTAGTTATGTCCAGTCGAGCGAGCAAAAGTCCAAGTTTCATTTGGACCGCTTCATTCGATTCCTTGCTATTTGCGCTGAAAAGGCCATAAGGCCATATCGTTGAAATTGATGAATTATAAGGCAATGACAGCAGACTACACGGCAAATCCATAATAGGTATAATAATACGTCGTTTTTTCGTATTGCCGCGGCATCGCATCACTAGAAAGATTGATTCTCGGAGAATTATGTTGTGACAAGTGACACGTATTAATAGTAGCCGTGGAAAATATGCTGGAATTATCATAGCGTATATCCATGCCATAATATAACATAGCAACTATTTGTCAAGTCGAATAGCCATAATAGCCCAGGCGCTTAAAAATCACAACGAAACATTCGTTGCTGCTGTGGCTACTCATCGTTTGTCAAAATAAATAATTACACTTTCTATCCGCAAAAGTCGTCTCAAGAGAAATCTCAGAAAGCTTCTGTAAACGGAACTCTAGCAGCAGTAGCAGCAGCCCCTCTCGATTAGGAATCACGTGCGTGTGGACGTATATTCATCGGTGAACTCGAGCAAAAGGGAGAGAGCAAGAGAGATGCTGGGAAGGCGAGGCGCGGCGTATTACCCGGGTTCCGAATATATGCATATTCAGGACTTGTAGCTCTCTCTCTATCTCTCTCGCTCGCTCGGTGAGATACGTCGTATGACGGACTGCCGGACATCCGACCTGTTACCTTCTCTCTCACCCTCGTATCTGTACATCCGTGCTCCGACATTTGCTTCGTGACCCTGCAGCACTGCTTGTTCTCTCTCTCTCGCTCTCGCTCTTTTTTGCCAATTCGATTTTGCAATGCAGACGAATCTAACCGAGGAAAGCCGGATATGAAAGTAATCGCATGAGAAATTTAATAGCTGCAAGAAGATGAAAAAAGGACGGGGCAAACCTCAATGCCGACGCATCGCAGTCGGAAAAAAGTAGAAACTCCAAAGCAAACTAATTTCGGGAATGTTCTCGAGAAAGTTTTTTTATCCTGCGGTATTATACTGCGTAGCGAAAAAAAGTGGCAAGGTTTTACGAGCAGCTTTATCCCATACCCATATACCTTTTATCGGAGCCACATTCTTTCCTTTTCTTCTTCATCTTCTTCCTTACCGCGGTCAGTAATAAGCCTTTTGAAATCGTCGATACAAAGAAAGTTCAGCAATAAAACTGCACTTGGCAATTAATCGTGGCTGCGGGATGATTATTGTTTGCCAAGTGGCCACTTTTATAACCACGTCATTTCCGCGCGTAGCACGTTAATGAGCACTTGGCCAGCGCGCTCGCATCGGGGACGTTATTTGCATTTTACGCGTTATCAAGCTTTTTTACGCGCGCAATTTTGTTAGCATGTCAACGTAATGCGCTTGCGGAAATCTGTCTGTATACAAAGTTTTCTGAAACGGTAATATCGAAATAGAGGGAGAGAGAGAGAGAGAGAGAAGAGAGAGAGAGAGGTACTTGGTTTGATTAACGAGGAACGTTCGATTGAGCGCAATCGTGCCAGTTTTATGCGTCGGCAAATAACGATAAGCTCGCAAGCGTAAACAGTAGAGAAAGAGCGAGAGCCCATATTCGGATTCATAAGGAATAACTCGCCCCTAATTATCAGCGCACTTCGTCATTACTCGCCCACCCCCATTCTCCGATGCGCAAAACTTGCTGGAACTATTGAAAATTCCAAGTTAATACCCGACCTCCGCGAAGAGTGTAATAATTGAAATTAATCCAAGTCGAAGTTTGGTCGTCGTCGTTATACGCTCGTCAAACCTCGTCACCGGTATTATCTAATTACACGCCGAACGAGAACGATGTTTTCGATTCGATGAAAGGCTAATTAAGGACTCTTTTTTTTTTCTTCGTCGACGACAGATAATAAAAGTTCGGCCTGCGAGGATATCCGCGTCAACTTTTTCTTTCGCTGCGGAATGCGATGATTTATTCGGAGGCTTGGCATTTTTTTTCCAATTACCGCGGATTATTCACTTGGCCTCTGTGAAAATTTGATTTTAAGGGAAGGAAGAGGGGTGAGAAATTCGCCGGATTTTTTATCGCATAGCTGCGCGAGGCGAAACAATTTCAGACTATCGAGTTGACGTGGTGAAGGGAACCAGCGAAGCTTGGCTTGGTCGTCAGGCATTCCATTCCTTTTCTTACGTACGCCCCGTGTGAGCGACGGGTGCGCCCGTCCGATAAACAAAATGATTCATTCTAAAGACTGCATACCTGGAGCAGTCGACTCTCTCTCTCTCTCTCTCTCTTTTTTTTCTTTTATTTGGGCTACTATAACATATCGGCTACTGTAATGAGTTTGCGTGATGCTGATGGCTTGTATATGAGGAAGTTATATCGGTGTACCGTTTTGTCCGCGTCATTTAATCCATAGCTATTGAAGCTGAAAATTGGCTCGACTGAAGTGGGCTTGATTGAAAATAATGCTCGAGTTGGAGGGAAGGAAAGTATTTGCGAGAAAATGGAGAAAGTGTCGCGCGGCGATATACAAAACTAGTCTATATCGTTTTCTTTCGTCTCATCTCACTTTCTTTCAATTTGGGAGAAGCAGCAGCAGCAGCAGCGACAGGCAAGAGCAACTTTCCCGAAGAATCCCGGTTTAATTTCATCTCTAATATTCCTCTCTCCAAGTCACTCTCGCTTGGATTTCGCTTGCTTAGTTAGTATTGCGACGCGAAAGTCTTTTCGGAGAGTCTCTCGTGTCCCATACGACGCGAAGCAGCGAGCAGGCGCGCAATGCAATTTTCGACTCGCAGCGACTCCACTACACTACAACTAAACTGATTTCATGCCTCTGCTAGCTTCTTCTGCTTCTTCTCCTTCTTTCCCCAGTATACGTATACACCTGATTTGCGCTGTTTGTCGACTGACGCCGGCAGTTCGACTTCTCATACGAGCGGCGACGTGATTTTTACGAGCCGTATCATTCACGTAGCTGCGCATACAGCCACGAGACCAAATTTGTTCCATTCAAATGAGGGATCACGATGTTATTAGCCTTGGAGTTTCGAACTTTGAGTGTACTGCTCTGAGAGAGAATTGAGAGAGAGAGAGAGCTCAAGGGATTAGAGTTTAATGAGGACGATTAGGAAAGGACCGAGGGAAAGTTTAATTTATTTGCAGTTTGTGTTTTGCAACAATGATAACAGAACGGAAGGTCGTAAGTTTGCAAGACGAGAGACGACGACGACGATGACGATGACGTAATTCTCATCTCGAGGGATCGACGTCGTGAAGGCTCGCGCGCGCATAATTTATAAAGCGATTACAAAGTTGCCGCCAGCGACACTAAAACTCAAGCAGAGTGAGAGATATTCGACGATCAATGGGGCGCGAAATGAGCCAAGGGGGCGAGTCTTAGGGCAGGCAGCGACGCGCGAGTAGGCAACTTTTAAATTAGGACGCGATTAGCGGATTATACACGTGCCGATGAGCCGAGATGAGATTTTTGATTGTTTGCCTTTGTAACAAGACGATGGTGATGTAGTGGCGGAGAGAGTTTGGAAGACGTAAGCTACGCCGCGCCGCGTCGCGCGTCGTCAGAAAAATGAAGGTGAAAGAGGTATTATTCGAAGTGAGTGAATGACGAGAGCGGTGTGAAGCGAATGTGGTGGAATGTAACTGGTGGGAATGTTAATTTGATCTTGTTACGAGAGGAATAGATCCGAAAGTTGTAGTTTTGCAGAAAAAGAAAAGGGTTATCGGAATGCCAGGCTAGGGCAGCTGGCAGCTGGCAGCTCGGTATGACGCTGTGCGTACAAGGTCGGAAATTCCAGGAAAGTTATATCTCCATATACGAGTACGTTCGCTTCCTTCGCGGCCGGACGTTTTATTCGTTTTCAGATATTTTTCATTCCTCGCACCCATCACACGCGCGCAGAGCCTTCGTTTTCTCTGTTTTTATTCTCTTTTCTCCCTACCGTTATAATAAAATTCAAGTTGGCAAACGAATTTCCATAAGTATTAATGCAAAAAAATGCGCCAACTCCGTAACAGAATAAAAGCTTGCACAGCGCCACTTAAACTGAAAGCCTGAGGCTTTCTCTCTCTCTCTCTCTACTAGCTCTCAGTCTCTCTCTCTCTCTCTCTCTCGCATCGCCGCAACACTCTAAAAACCGTGTCAGCTATTACTCACGGCTTACGTCTTGCTCGCTTACGCATATAATTGGCCGCTTAAAATAATTATCTCTCCGACTCACTCTCGCCGCGTTCTACTTGCCAGAGGAAAAATCTCCGAAGCTCTGTACTCTGCCCTCCTTTTCTTTTTTTCTTTGCCTTCCATCCGAAGAAAGTATAGCGATGTAATCTCCGTAACGGAGAGCTCTCGTTCCGAGCCGAGACAAGGGCTATTGCCGCTCGCTCCCTGCTGCTGCTGCTGCTGCTGCCCTTCTTCTTTCAATCGAGAGCTGCACTTATAGTCCCGAGTTACGTGCGTGTGCGACGCCGAAAAGCTGCTATCGGCTCCCTCAATGCAACCTCCTTTCCGATTTCTCGGTTTATAACACGGCCCAGACGTTATTCTTCCCTGCGCTTTCATCCATTCTGCTCTCTCTCTCTCTCTCTCTCTCTCTCTCTCTCTCTCTCTCTCTCTCTCTCTCGCTCTAATTCCAATTACTCTTTCGACATTATTTTGTATTTGAGCGAGGATTTTAGATGCAGTATTTGGTTGCTTCCAACTATTCTCGACATAGGTCGCATTTATTTTTAAATATTTTCTACACCCTGTTCTATCATTGCAGTTCATTGAGATTGCATTGATTTGTCAGAAATAGTCTACAAATGCGAATAAAATTATCTGAGTGTATGAAATTTTGCTGATCAAATTGACCTTATACATGATTGAAGACTGAAACGAGTGAAAGTTACTTACAGACAGAATTGAATTTGCGGTACCTCCAAAGGTATATTCTGAGAGTATAATTAAGACAATGGGGATGACTGGCATTCTGGAGATATGAACTCCTAAAATAAACAATGATTTCGTACATCGACAGTCTTTTCACAAAAGTAGTTCACAGCGACATAGTCTTCTTTCCTTGAGAATACTCGGGCAAGACGATTGTCGTAGCATTATACTTGGGGACTGTTGATGGCGACGATTTCGCCGCTCGAGTTTGAGAGAGAGGCAGAGAGAAAAACACTGCAGCCTGCCTTTATTCTCGAGTGTCGGTGTTCAAAATTCGGCCTCGCAAACCCGCAGACCTCGAGAGCGAGCGAGACAGAGCTCTTTCGCGATAATAGCCACAGATGTGAGAATCGATCGTCGAGTGGTGTGCGCGACAAAAAGAAAAGTCAGCAGGGGTGCCGGCGACCATTGTCTCGGCTCATCGAGCAGCCACTCGCTAGCTACGTGTGTGCACGTGCACTCGCGCCGAAAACACTCCATAGCGAACTTGAATTTCTTTTTTTTAACGGACGATGATCTTTTGCGCGCCACGGGGGTGAGTTTAGTGAGAATTCCCGAAGCGGTTAGGCATGCTTGCCTCGCATTGTTTGGCCCAGCGATTATTCCACGAGATTTTGCCAGCTGTTTTCAGTTGTACGCACTTGCGTCATTCGTTTTCTTCTCCTATTAGAATTCAACATTTTTATATTTTTCTTTTCTCCTCTAATCCAATATAACGCGGCGTAATGCTTGTCAAAAAGTTTGAAATATGAATTCTCGACTTTCAGAAAATATCGAATAGATGTCCGCGACTTCTGAAAAGTTTCCAAAGAATTGTTTGAACTGAGCTTTGATGGCAGCTGCGTTGAAAACAGTTTTAGATGGTGTTGCGGGTCGCGGTGAGTAGGAATAAATATGAAGATGATTGCATGCGCTAACTACAAAGGTGTGATCACAATTAAATAATATATGCGCGAGCGTTTCCTCCCATATCTCATGCCCGTCGGACTCGTCAGCAAAGCTATATGATGAGCAGATACTGTCATGTACGCGAACAAATTGCCAAATTTCCAACGTGCATTAACTTTTACGCTACCTGATTAAGTCCGCTCGTTGCCCTTCGCCGCTCCCTTCGAAAATCTCCTTCGTACTACGCGCCCGCTTTCTCTTCTGCCCTATTCTGCCAAATTTTCCGCTTTCCCGCCGCGCCCTCTCACGACGCTAATTCAAGACCCTCCCGCCGGGGACTCAACGCGCGCGAAGTTTTAAATTTAACTCGAAGGCATAGCCGTCGGTAACAGATGGATTTTAAAGTGTTGCAAAATGAATTAGTACAATAGATCAATTCATGCCCCAAAACATTTCATCAATTTTTTTTTCTAATTATTCATCCATTCAATTTTCATTGAAGACCAATATTTGATAAATAGAGACGTTCGTCATTGAAAATGAAAAAGTATGCGTAGATGCGACCGAAACCACAATTTAACCGTAAGTCGGCCACTATTTTTTGATAAAACAATCGCGCGTAGCACAGTACTCGCTCACTCGATTTGACGTTTGCCAGTTTGCGTATCTATAGATATATCGTTAGGTGTATGTGTGCGTGTGTGCGTGTGTGTGTGTGCTTTGACTTATTGCCTCGACGCTGAGTTTTGAGCGTATATATCGGCCTGGCACTCATTAATTACTGTAGGGCGCGAGTCTGTCGGTGGTGCAGTGATACCGCATTGACAGCTTGCGCCCGCGCTCGCACTGCCCCGAAAAATCGAGAGAGATCTACGAGCTAGGCGGTCGGACTGCATATCGCGACACACTTTTATCAAGAGACTCCAAATTGACGGATTAGTTAGGCTTTGTTTTCCTCTCTGCAGATTGAATGTCGAAGTTTTACAAAGTTTACCACTGAGTTTTTCAGCTCCGAGGGATTATGCATTCGTTTCCTCGTCAAATCTCACGGAAATAACGTAGCTAATTGACGTAATAATGCGAATAATAGAATATCGAACGTGACATAGAGTCGAGAGGGGGATCAGTGCTAGCGTGGGATGTACGTTTGGCATATCGGCAATTATGTCGTCGGATATTGTGTTAGCGAATGTTGCCGGATACGCGATCAATTAAATCTCGTCTCATCATCCAGCAAAGAAATCAACGAACACGTACTAGCTGCGCGTGGGGAAAAAACATGAAAAAAAGAGAGAAAAAAGAAGAAAAAAAAAAGAAACGCCAACGGTAGATCGACTGGCGCACGCACGGTCGGCCAACAATAACTCGTGTGACACGTACGTGCGAAGCCACAAACTCGCGCTCGCTATAAAACAGTCCATAAAAGCCTGTTCGTCGACGACAGAAGCAATCGCTCGATCGGCGGCTAGCTCTACCTCTCCTTCTCTCTCTCTCTCTTTCTGTCTGTGCGTGCTCAAATCTCGCCTGCAATTTTTCAAGGAATATCTCACTACTCGCACTTTGCGCTAGGATTAACAAACAAAAGCTCGTCGTTGGAAAAAAAGGACAACAGTGCGGGAGAGTAGCTTGCCGATGCTGAAATTCGTGGCGTTGGCGCATTTAACAAAAAAAAGAAAAAAAAAGAGCGTACTCGACCATAAATTGCTTGCTTGCCTTGCGTAGCGCGCGCGCTGGCGAAACCTATCGCAATAAATATACACGTGGCAACGCGTCCGCTGTTATACTCTCTAATGCAGTGCATATGGAACAATTTATAACGCATTCCCGCGCGCCTGCTCGCCCGCCCGCGCCGCTGCCGGATAAACGAGCCCTGGCCAAAGCTTTTCCGGCCAAACTTTTGCCGGAGAGCCTTTTTCCAGGCGCCTAGCGTTTATCGGGCCGATAAACGCTGCCGCCGCTTGGGATTTTCCGCGCAACGCGTGCCTGCACGCAGATTTTTCCGCTGGCGCGCAACGCGATTTACAGTTTTGATGTTACGTTATTTACATACATGGTGCCGGCGGCCTGCGCTAATGGCAATGGGCTTTGGAAATGACGGATAACATGAGGCGCTGAGTGAGTCGTGCTCGTCGGATCATTAGCATTATTTACAGCGAGTTTGTCATTTTTTAGGCCGATTTTAGTTAGCCAGAGCTGCACAAAGCAATGAGTGTTGATTGAGGCTGCTTGGATCAGTGAAGGGCTATTTTCAAGTGAAGCGAGTCTAAGATCTAAGATCCATGTAAAAAGACGACTGAAGTCCATTTGCACTAATTAATTAAGTAAGACAGTGAATTGAATTGAAGGAATATAAAAGTTGGACAATTAATGTGGATGATAAGGAAAAGGAAAACATTGGTGTTTGGCGGAAAGTTTATAGCGAGGCTAGAAGGCGATAATAAACGAACGGAAGCACGCAATTAAATCGGCCGAGCAGCGCCGGCACTAGCAGCAGCAGCTAGCACGAGGTCCCCGGGCCGTCATTAAAGTCCAGCTTAATTCAGACTTCAGGCTTGTATACACGAGGTGCAATGCTCAGTGGAGCATCTCGTCTAAATAGCAAAGGGGATGAGACGTAAGTAGCAAATGGCGGCGAAAAAGGTATACATATAATGCGCAGCAGCCGTTAATGCACTGCGCTCAGTCGTTATCGAGAGGATTGGCATCCGAGTGGCTGCAGCTGCAGCGCGCGCCAGCGATTTATAGCGAGTTCTTAGAGTCGACTCGAAGGAAATGACAAGTGCTCCGAGCTCCGAGTGCCAGCGATCTGATAGTTGCATCGGCCGCGACGAGGGTCCATCGTTATTTCCTGTCGCGGCTGGCTTGGCTTTTACCCCGCAAGCTGCACAGATACAAACGCACGCGGAGGCACACAGACATAGACCGCGAGCTGAGCAAATCGGATTGGGCGTAGCTCGCTTTGATTCGTAAAACAACGAGATTTACATGGAGATCGTGTTTGCTATTCACCGTATCGGAACCAATGCTCAGCTCACTCGCTCTCTCTCTCTCTCTCTCTCTCTCTCGCTCTCTCTCGCTTTGCCTAGATTTTCGCACCGCGATCACAGTATCAAGTCCTTTTGCCCGTTGTACGTTCTGCAGCCAGACAAATGGTAAGTTGCGTGGACAAGATTTAACAAACTTGCGCGCCCGAATTGCGGCGGAATAAGGAAAATCTAAAGGGTAAACGCATACTAAAAGCAGTGCCGCCGCACGAGGCAGTACAATAAAATCGATTGGCCGTTCGTTGTTGTTACCGTCGGGATAACGCGCACAAGCCAGGATAGGCAATAAGGGGAGGGAGGAAGACTGGAAATATCCTAACGTAACCGTTGTCGTCGGGCTGCCCCCCGGAATTGCTTGTAAAATGCAGCTCAACATGCGACACATGGCGCGCAAGCGCTTTTTGCCGTGAAAGTACCAGTAGCAGCAGCAGCACATGCAATGAGAGGCAGAGAGTGAGCCAAAGTCGGAAAAAGTACGTTCTTATGCAGTACATAAACGTTCGGTAAATCTGGCGTGCGCGAGAGAGAAACAGGTAGTATAAAATGATTGTTCGAGGCTGCGCAGCCCCAAGATAAAACAATTACATGCGCGCGGCACTGAAAAATACTAAAAAGCATGGCAGAGGCTGAGCCCTCCGAAAAATCAAATAAGGCACGGGGAAAAGCTTTTATAGTCGCGCGTGCGACGGAAGGTAATGCGTTGGTCGTGCGCAGCAGCATCGACAAAAAGAAGCGACAAAAACAAGCAGTCCGAATAACGATCTCGCGTTGACCCTTTGCGTGTGTGTGTCGTACGTCAGAGGAGCTTCAACAGGTCGCCCACTCTTACCGAGCAGCTTAAGCATTCATTGGCAATGATCCAGCAAGAACGCTCGCTCACTTCTGCTGCTATGCTATGCGCTACGCCACTATAACAAACACTAACTCGCTTTTGTACCTTAGGCCTACTCAACTATAACCAATGCCGAGGCCACCTGCCCCGAGCGCAAATATGCAAACGCCCCGCAATTCAATATGGAGATCGACTGCTGGCTGGCTTTTTACCATTGCTACCAGTGCTCGATTTGCCCCTGCCGTTCTCGTGCTTCACGCTTCTTAATTACGCTTCGCGCGAGCATGAATAAATTTTTCGACCGCACGCTGCGGGAGCTCGTTTTTTTTATGGCATGAACCGAAAAAAAGGATTGGTCGAGCGCTTCCGCGGCGCAGAGCTGTTTTTAAAGAGCTGCAGTATAGTCGAGGAGGATTCATGGGCGTCAGCTGCGCGCCGCTTTACGTGTCGACAAAAAAAAGCTCTCGGATTATTCTCGCGCTGATTTTTAAACAACGCTGTAGTGGAGAATTTTATTCGTATCACTTTTTTCTTGTTGCTTATCTTGCTCGAGCAGTGAGTTATGTTTGCAATAGCAGTTCTGGCTGGATGTTCTTCTCATTGCTATCGGAAGTGTAGGAGAATAATTGAAAGCAGCCAGCTGTCGAAGTGAGAAATTTGTTGAATGCGCGTCAATAGCATTTGGCCGAAAACGTCGCATGCGATGCTTTTTAATTTGGAGATAAAAAAACGTCGCATGCGCGGCGGAGACATATACTTGAAATCGAGTGGTGAAAACTGGATAAAATGTCGCATTGACGAACGGAGACTCTCGACACAATTGTTTGGCGCGCTGAGGTAAAAAATTTAATGTTGACGGTCGATGGCGGGCGGAACAGGTTGATTGGATGCGCTTTAGAAGGGGCCAAGTTTGTCGCTGGCAAAAGCTCAGTAAGCAGCTAATTAATCAGCCCGAAAGTGTGCTGGAAATTGGAGGCTCTGCTGCGAGGGGCAACGTGAGAAGAGCGAGGTACCGAGAGCGTGCAGCGCAGCGTATCGATGGCCGGCTTTTGTGCTCGCGTGGAGGGCCTCGCGGCGGGGCTAAACGTTCCATTGACACCGAACAGTTATGGCGGGCCGGCAGCGGCGCTCTTGCGGCGATCCCTGGGGCAGCCTCCTAAACTTGGCCGTGCCGTGTGTAGATAGCTGCTGCTGGCCGGCAGTTCTTTGCTGCAGCTACTGCTGCTGTGGATATTTCATTTGCTGCCGATAGATGAAAATTCTCCAAAGTCAATTAAACCGCCTGTTGGCTCACAGTTGCAAGGGGAGGCCGAAGCTGCCTTCGATCGTTGCAAATAGCGAACGCCGATCCTTAATTGTTTTATTTTCGGTTAGCGCTGCTGAACAAAAAAAGCAAAGCGCAACGTTCAAGTGGAATCCGCGTTTATTTTATTTCGCCCGCGGGTTAGGAACTTTACGAGTTGTTACGTTAAATGTGGGTGAAAACATTTTCTCATTGTTGCCGGAATGTCTTGAAATACTTCTCTAGATTAAATTCTCCGGCTCGCTTTCTCTCTCGCTCTCTCGCTCTCTTGCTCTCGGTGGCTGTACGCGCGAGAGGGAGATTTTGCGGACGATGCGATTCCGTGCCTCTATTTAACGTGGCCCGATCATTTTAAAAGGAGAAATTGCACCGTTAAAAAATACTACCTCGCTAATCACTACAGTTGCTTTTAATTAAGTACTACTCGCTTTGCAAACACGACGACTACGAGCTTCTCGTTGTTGCTGCTTTTTTTAGTGCTCAGTCTCACCTCGAGTACGAGCATTTGCAACCTCTGAAAAATGATGTTCGATCAAAAATAGACAGGGCTACGAACGTTTCAATCTAATGCCCTCGAGGGCCGATATGAAATAGAAAAAAAGGAGAGAAAAAAAAGAAAAAAAGAAAAAAAGAAGTATTTTCGAGCTTTTCGATGAGACTCGGTCGATTAATAGTACTTCGGTGCATTTCTCGATTCTCGTGGGTTTGCTCGCCAGAAAAGGATCATATACCTGTTGCCAGCGCCAGTTTATCGACAGCGTGCAGCTGCGGTTGGCAAATTTGCCCAAGGAAAATGCCGAAAATACGGTTACATACTGCGGGTCGCAGTTGGGCAGGGTGTGTGCTCTTTGGTCGCGAGCTTTTGTCGGCCGAAATGGAAAAACGGCAAGCGGGCTCTTTTACGGATTATGAATTGTCATTGCTGCGCGCGCGCGCGCGTCTGAAGGCACCGAGAGTTACTTTTGACTTGCGAGTGAGCTTCTGCCCGAGAAATTGCCCGAGAAGTTGCTAGCTTTGTATTTGTCAGTTTGTTTGCATTTTAACGATATTGTCTTGTTTGAAGAACACTTTGTACAACAAACGCTAGCGTTTCTATTGAATCACTTAAAAGCCATATTTGTCCATTCACTAATATAAATATCGCTTGAAAATATCAGTATTCCATTGAATGTTTTGCTGATTTGATGAGGTAAAGGTCAAGTGACGAATGATGATTGATCGCTGCGAGCAAATTAATAACTAATATAGAATTAAGAGGAGAATAAGCGGGGTTTAATAGAGGAGCAGTGAAGCCGGCAGTGAAGCGCAGGCGAGTTTGGCAGAGTTAGAGCGAGAGAGGAAGAAGAATGCACGAGGATAAATAAGGAGCAGCGGTGCGGCAAACGAAATGAGCATCCAGTCGGCTAGCGAAAAATCGCGTAGCTCTTCAATTGCCTTCCCCGGGCGCTGTGCCGCTAAAGCGAGATTTTATTAATTACTCTTGTCGCCGTGGCCGCGTGAAAGCGTGCGAGAGCAGAGCGAAGAGCCGGAGGAGGGTTGGGTCGAAAGTGCGAGAAAGAGGGAGAGAGACTCGACACCTTCATCAACAGGTTCTCCGTGCCTCCGTCGGCCAAAGAGGGGCCGCGGGGCCCTCTCGTCAATTCATCTGCTAGCTGCGCGAGAAAGAGAGAAAGCTTTTGTACGTGGAGTACGCGGCGGTGGGAAAGAGCTTTTGAAGAGAGCGCCGAGGGCCGCTAAATGCTCGTTCGCTGCGATGCTTACTTTTCCGCGCGAATTACAAGAATGATAAGTGAAAAGGTCTTAGTTCGATCAACTTGTTTCTCCAGCTATCGTCAGCAGCTTTTCCTGCCTTATTCTCATCATTTGTTAAATGCTAGCTGGTGCGCCGGCAAAGCTCGCTCAAAGCACGTGCTTGTCGCGAGTTTAGGCGCGCCAAAATCGCCGAAAGTTTGCAAGCGCGCGAGCATGCTAGCCGGTAATCGCTAACTTTAACCTGCGCCCCTATCCCATCCTTCATCCAAACAAACATTTCATCAAACCAAAACTTACCAATAACAAGAAGCTTCGGCCCACAGCATCGACCAAATCTCTCTGCTTGGAAGCTTCGCCGGGTTGATTATTGTTTCAACACTCACATCTAAACAGCAGCAGTTTGTCACGGGCTCGTCCAATCAATTGAAAAAAAAGCGCTCGGGCGAGAGAAATAGCGATTGCGAGAGAGAGAGAGAGAGAGAGAGTTTGTGTGTGTGTGTGTGTGTGTGTGTGTCGGTGTGCGTGTGAAAAGAACGGAAGGGTAAACGGAGCGCGCGAGCGCGTTGGCAGTAGGTTGTCGCGCTGCGCTGCGACTGTTGGCTCGCTTACAATCGGCGCGCGCTAGCTTTCGGCCGTCTTTGTCCCGCCGCGCGCGCACGCTGCATCCCCGCCGCACGCCTGCTCCCCTCCACCTCACTCCCGATATCCTTCTCTCTCACTCACCCTTGCCGGGCTCTGCCGTATCCTTCTACTATATACTGCTTGCTTGCTTGCTTGCTTGTTTTTTGCGCTTATTGTTTTCCATCGTTCTATTGATGTACTGCGAGAGAGAGAGAGAGAGAGAGAGAGAGAGAGAGAGAGAGAGAGAGAGAGAGAGAGAGAGAGGGGTGATTGCTCCTCTACGCAATGGAGATCAAAGTGGCGTTTGAGTTTCGACGATTGCTTCATCTCGCTCTCTCTCTCTCTCTCTCTCTCTCTCTCTCGCTCTTTATTTTCTTTTTTCCATTTTTACGGGCTGAAGTTATGAGAATTGATATTGAACTTTGATGGCCGTGGCAAGCTATTTTCATGAAAGCTACTGTTGTTTCGCCTTAAAGTTTCGAATAGCTGCGTTTGAACTACTGTTTGAAGCTTCGAGTTTCGGATAGCGAAGGTCATATAATTTCAAGTAGAATTCATTAGTGTCAAACTGTTTGGCATTGTTTATACATTCGAGCTACCTATGGGGTAGTGGTATAATCAAGCCGCGAATTCGAATGCGAATTTTTCGAAGCAGCCAATTTTTTTAGCACGCAGCCATCAAAGTAACATCAAGGAGGACCATAAAAAAGCTTTTGTTTTCATGAAATCATAAGAAAAGCGAGTCGAAGGATTCCATCAAAGCGTAAACAGTGGCATTATCCTTGCCAACAATGCTTTTTTGCGAGAGCCGTGCGCGCGGCTTTCCCTTCAGTAGAGCTCCATAGCCATTACCACTAATATTTCTTGGCGGCGCGCGGTGGCAAGGGGCAGCTTTATATATATATCTCTCTCTCTCTCGCGCCCTCTATAACGCTGATTCCCTTCGATCGACATCGGAAGCTATTGGCGAAAAGTAAAGAATACTATCTCGCGGCATTGTTTTCTCCGGCTGCACGCCGAGTTTTATTTCACTGGCCTGCTTGCTCCTCCCACCGGCCTTGTTTTTCCTTTTTATTTTCGTCCTTTTCGCTCGAGGCGCTATACTGTCCGCGCGCGCGCGACGGCCAAGACACTGCAATGACGCCTCGGATATAAATGAAGATTTGTGGTGTGTCTTTCTCGCTGTGATTGTTTCTCTCTCTCTCTCCCTCTTCTTCTCTGCGTGTTGACTGGCTTTATGAGAGGCTTCCTTTGCTATACTTTTTAAACGTTTCTTTTCACCCTCCCTGAGTGTTGTGTGGATTTCTAGCCGGAAAGATTCTTCGTCCTTTTTTTTCTTTTGTACTGCCTTTTTTGCTTGGCTTATTCAATGGTCTGTTACGTTTTTCAACGATATCGCATTCTTAGAATTCATCATTTTATACTGTTTTTTTTTCAATCTACAATTTCAATGGAAATCGAGAGAATGTTTTTATCGGACATTTTTGCAATTCCGAAAGAAGCTTTTTCATTCTCGTTGTTATATGCATTACAGTAATCAGTACAGCGCCGGGTATAGCTCTTTGCTTTGAATATTTGATTTGAAGCGCAATCGCTCAGCTACATGATTGACGCCAAGTCACGACGACCCATCAATCAATGACGACTATACTCTACATGCCGGCTTTCTTCAACACTCGCGCGAGTCTTTATTTTCGCACGCCGTCGACTTGATATCGCTTTCAAGTGAATTTTGTCTGAAAATTTTGATGCTGTGTTTTGGTTTGTCGAAGCGTTATTTATCTTTAAGTTGGCAGATAGAACAAGTTTTACCTACCTAACTAGATTAGGAATAACCGAACCGTTATAATTACTCATGCGGCATCTAACGGACCCGCTATTATATCATTATTCATTTCCTTACTCCTATTGCCTCATTATTATTTACTTCTTACGTTCAGTCAGTACCAACTCTCATAGATTATGCGTATTCAGTTCAACACTTCACCACAGCATTTCTGCCTATGCAAAGCATCTGATTCGAATATTAAGCAGAAATGTAATACCCTTACTAACGAAACTGTCGTAAAACTTTCACCATCATCCGCTCAATCAAACAACTTATAGAGGCGCCCCCTTAAAGGCTCGTTTCAGCCGTCGTCTGATTGGACAGGACATCCTCGACATTGAACATTCATTTCTCCGCTCATTTTTTGCTGATTCTTGTCCTTAAGACTTTTAACGCTTGCCGGCTGACGCGCTCGGCTTTTAGCACGCCAAAAACAATAAGAAAAGGACGAAGGCCAGGGAGAAAAAAGCAGCAACAAAAAAAATTTTAAAGGAGGAATGTATCTCGCTCCACATGCACACGCGCTAAATGCACATGAGTCACACGAGTCTTCCTCTTTACGATTGTGCATTTGCAAGTTCAAGCCGGAAGATGAGCGCCCCGTATATTTTCTGACTCTCTTCCCACTATTATTCAACAATATACCCTGTGTGTGTGTGTGTGTGTGTGTGTGAGAGAGAGAGAGAGAGAGAGAGAGAGAGAGAGACGGCTTCTTCGTATAATTGTACGCCAGGCTATTTTTGAGATAGTTTTCTCTTGCTAGCGCGATATTTCGCAAAGTTGTATATGCAATTGAAAGATCACGCGCTTTTTTATACAATTTCTTTTGATACCGTTTCAATGAATATTATTTGTCCGTTTGTTGATGTTTTTATACACGCAATTAGTTTCGAAAGAGCGAAGCGAAGCAGGATTTGTCTGTGAAACCTTTATTTTGGCGGATTTTTTTTGTCACAATGGAGTCCCGCAAAACGAATGCAACTCTCTATGAATATTTACGTTAATCCAGCATTTAAAGACTAGCGTTTACATTGCAAAAGTTGCACAAAGTATATAAAGTGTCAAACTTTTATCTTTATATCCAGCAATATTTTTTATTTTATATTTATTTTTATTAAAATCGATGGGCATGACACAATTACAAAAAAAAAGTGGTGCAAAAAAACATGATCAGTCGCAGAAGTGGCACTGAGCGAGGTACGTGTAGGGGAGGGTGGGACAAAATGGCCCCCTTAACTTTAAACGTAACTGGAGTCGTTCTAAGAGAGATAATCGACTTCAGGATGATGTATTTCG
>JAWWMK010053892.1:0-39036 GCA_035047105.1 Galeopsomyia nigrocyanea | reverse complement strand
GTGTTTTGAGCCGTAGAATCCGAATCTGAAATCAGATCAACGCTATCTACTCTTATTTTATATTGAATTCCAAAAAAACATGAAAAACCACAAAAAAAGTCAGATTTTCGTTTTTTTCGATGTCAGAGTTTTTACGTGATTTTATCTGTCACACTTTATAAAGCTCTACAGAGTCCGGAATTTGAAGTAGAAAAAAAAAAACAAAATATGATTTTCGGTGTATTTTTTAAAGTAGAATTCGTATCTGAAGTCAGATTAACGCTATCATTTTTCATTTTTCATTAAATTCCAAGAAACCGTAGAAACTTACCTACTTTTCGATTATTTTTTTAACTTCCACGAGCGGAAGAAGGATGTCACCAGCATTTTTGTGGATGGACCCAATATTTTTTTTCATTCTCAAACCTCATAGAGTAATATCCCGAAGGAATTAGGAGCGTCGATTGAGTTTGACATTTTTTAGAACCGGTGCCTAATTATGGGCGTTTTTTTGTGGAATTGGACATATATACGAAGCGAAGAAGAAGAAGAATTCATTATCTTTCCGCGTAAAATTACAGCAACAAATTCGCATTAAAGTCCATTATCCCTCGGAGTGCAAAAAAAAAAAATCCGCAATAATTCCCAATAAACGAACGGTATTGCGGCTGCGGCATTAAATTCGCATCGGCAGCAGCAGCAGCAGTGGACGTGCATTGTTATTGATTAAACCCTCGCCGCGGCACCATTAATTCATATACGCAATCGAATGCGCGATGAAATATTTAAACATCGAAAAGAAGGAAAAAAAAGAGGCAATCGAACATTTCGATACAAGAGAAACAGATTCTCCGTACGAATTGTTTGGTCTTTGGCGTACAAAGACAAACCCGAGCGATGCGCTCGGAATAATATCCGTGTAGTTTGGCCTCCTGAGTGGAAAACGGATTTTGCGGGGCAGGGCACACCGAAGGCACAAAGGGTTGTAAACTGCCACGCGACTCCACTCGCTCTCCGCTGGGACGATATGCTTCCGGCTAATTGTTGCTGATGTTTGGCTTGTGGCTACGAGGATAGGAGATTGAAATTTCGTGAGATACATGTCGTGGGAGATGATTTTTATTTTGTTTGGAATTGTTATACATAGACGCATTTTACGTGAGTTTGTCGAGTATCTTCATAATGATTGACCAAACAATACTCTCGATCGTCTATCAAGAAACTTTGCGTAATTAAACTACTTTCACGTTTATACTTATCGAGTTGAAGCTCGTAATTGAGATAACCAGTGGCGTTGTATCGTAAGAGATGATATTTCTTCGCGTTGTCGTTTAATAGCGTGGAAGTGACAAATGAGTTGCCGAGTGAATCCATACTAAGGCGACTGGCTATTTCGTATGCATGAGGATGAGGCAATTGAGCCGTGAAAATGGGCTGCAGCGAAAAGTCGAATACTGCAATGTGGTGCTGGTGCTGCTCGTGAGATTGCCAAAGGATTCCAATCGATGCTGAATTCTGGGCGATTGAAAGAGGAGAAATTTCGACTGTTGAGCGAGGAGATTGAATGAAAAATGTATTTCAAAATTGAATAAAATTGTACTTACGGAAGTGACTGCGAGATCGTTGATTTCAAAACTGACGTTCGTCCGCTTCAGTGTGTTAAAATTTCGATCGAGAATTTTCAAAACAGCGCTGTTTTCTGCGAGGTTTACGGTGTAGATATAGTTGTTGCCATTATTGAAAGTTTTTATGTGAGTTGAATTTGGTACGATATTGTCGAGTCGAAGTCGATTTTGTAACTCAATTTCTTCTCCATCTTTGTCAAAACGACATGGTGAGCATTTTCCATTTTGGTTTTGGATGAAAATGTCCAAGTATTCTTGATTTGCAACTACTTGTGGTGGAAGGTTTTGAATAGAGGACACTAGATTAGGAAGTACTTTATAGCTGCAATTCCGTGGATTGAGTAGTAAAAGTGTGAGATTAGCCAATCTTGTCTCGTTAGAGTGTTGGTCATTAAAACCCCAAACGAAGATTCTTTCGCTCACAGTTGTAGAACCTAATCTACCGATGATTTTATGTTTTTCATCTAGTGATACGTTACAGTAACTAAAATCCCAATCGGTTGACTCGATGCTCAAGTACGCTTGGTAATTGGAAATTACGAACAAGTGAGAGCCAATTACCACTGCAGATGAATTATGCGTTGTAAAAGTGAAAACTCGACTGAAGTTCCTAAAAGAATTCGAGAGCTCGAAAAAACTTCCGAAACTCACTGTGAACAGCATCGTTCCCACAATTGTGCTTGCAAGCACTAGCGTAATTATTATTTCTTTCTTCATGGTGAAACTTTTATCATAACCTGAAAAATTATAATTCTCCGTTACACATCATGACAAATTTGAACATTGTTTGTGTATCATTGATAGACAATGTACATACGTACAAATTCAAGATCTTCTAATAAATAATCGTAAAAAAACCAACAAAAATTTCAATTCTCACGACTGAATTAAAAGAGAATGTATCGCGGTCAATGGCCACTGCGGTTTTCATTACCACAACATTGATAAGAATGCTAATCCAAGATCGCTTGCGTCATATCAGTCGCTGTGCGTTAGATAAGATCCGGCATGCTTTTCGTTGAAAACCGGCAGTGACTCGCGTGCTGCATCTGAAAAAAAGGTAGTGGGGATACGTATGTTGATAAAAAGTCCGTCGTTTATCAGAGTGAACGTGTAGGAACTACTAATTAGCAAAGCGACATACTAAAAATTTTTCACTTTGCCGTTTACTTACGTAAAAGCGTAAAATTTTTAATAAGCTAACTCGTATCGTACACAGAAGGTTCACCGCATCGCGCAAGATACACTCACAACAACGAGTATCCAACGAGTCGCCAAACTTTCTCGTAAAGTGCACGTGCGATCGGTCATGTTGCCACGAGAAACTGAAGCGGCGCGATGGCCAGCGCGAACGAGGTAAAAGTTACGACGACGACGACGACGAAGGTAAATATGCATATAAAGAAGGAAGAGGTGGGGAAAAAGTGTTTTGGATGGGAAATCAGTTGTTGCGCGCGTATGTTTGAAGCGATACAGTCTCGGATAGAATTCTGAAAATTGTTGTACGTAATGGTGGAATCAATAAGGAAAAATAATGGTTTTGGTAAACAGTGAATTCTTTCATAAAGTTAATGTTTATTCGTCTGTAAAAAATAATTTAATGATTATTCTATAATTTTTATGAAAAACAAAATTAAATATTTCATGTATTTTAAATAAGCTTTATTTCTAGAAAATCTGTACAATATTGTACAGAATATTTATTATTTATATATTTTTATAAAAACCGTTGTTTATAAAAATATTTCTTCGTATAAACACTTTTTTATATTGAGTGCCGATTAATCAATAAAGTAACGTCGATATCAATCTACTTTTGCCTGCGCAGCAATTAATTTATCAAGTGATTTTCTTGATTAGTCACAAACAGACAAAATTACAAAAAGAAAATCTTTTTTTTCAAACAATCGAATCAAGTCTACTTGGTTTAATTAATTACTTTTTTCCAACGAAACGAATGCGAAATATTCCAATCTCATCACAGAATTTTGATTTTATCGTAAGATTTATAAGTTCAATATCAAATTAAAACTAATATTTTTATAAAAATGAACAAACTTACACTCACTCGCAATCACAAAAAAATTCCATAACAAACAAAATACATGCTTCAAGTAACGTTTATACATTTTATATACGTGTTAACGAACAAATCGTAGTTAAAAGCTTTATGATGATTGACTAAACAATATTCGCTATCTTCAATCAAAAAAGTCTGCGTCAGCGAAGGTTCGTTACGCCAATACTCATCGATATCGAGTTCGGCAACCAAATGGCCATTCGCATCGTAACGTACGAGGTGATATTTTTCAGTCTCGTTCACTAATACAGAAGTGACAAACGAATTGCCTCGTGAATCCATTGTGAGGTAGGACGTGAATGGTTGGTATTCATCAGCTTCAGGCAGTTTGTTCGTAAATATAGGCTGCAGGTTAGAGTCAAATACTGCAATGTGAAATTGGTGCTTCGGCTCCTCGTAGAGGACGCCAATTTGCGACTTTGTCGCCAACTGAAAAATTGTATGAAAAAATGTGTTCATTGTTCATTGCTTATTTAGTGGGAAAAAAGTTAAAAATTTTATATGCTTACTGAACTGACTGCAAGTTTTTCAATACTAAAATTGACGTTCGTTTGCTTCATAACATTAAAATCATGATCTAGTAATTTCATCGTCGCCACTCCTCTATCATCGTTGTAGGCATAAACATAATTCTGATCCTGATTGAATTCTTCTAAAAAGGCTTTATCCCAAGATTCTGGCATAACTTGACGTTGCAACTCAAACTTTTTTCCTTCTTCATTAAAACTACAAGGTAAACAGTTTTCACCTTCACTCGGGCATAAAACGTTCAGACTCTTCTTGTTAACAACAATTTTCGGAACAGTACGCTCGAAATGTGCTAATGCAGTATAATTACATCGCCACGGATCAATCATGAGTAAAGTGTAATTGGCATTCTTCGCATCTTTCTCAAAATCATCGTAATTGATTTCATCAAAACCCCAAACTAAAATTTTTTCTCCCAAAACAGCAGCTTCAATCCTCCCTTTTATGTTATCATTCGAATCTAAAATTATTTCACAATTCTTGAATGTCCAATCACTTGACTTGATGACGAAGTATTTAAAGTGACTCGATATCGTAAACAAATGCGAACCGATCACAACTGTGTATGGATTATATGTACGAGGTACTGTTATGTCTCGGCTAAGCTTGAGAAAATAACTCGATGTGAATAGAGGCTTCTTGTAATGCTGGAATGTCACTATTGCTACAGCTATTATTGCGCTTGCTAGAAGTACGGATATAATTATGAACCTCCACATGATGTCAGTTCTTCAAATGGGATCTGAAAAGATAAGCGTTATGTTATTTGCGCTACATAAATTCAAAAAAATAATAAAAATCGTAACTTATTCACTTTTTTTAAACAATAAAAAACATTAATTTAAAGCACTCTCTGAAGATCACGATAAACTAAACATGAAAAAGAGGTTAAGAATTACGGCCACTGTTTACGACATGGACATCATCTGGGAAGCCCCGTATTATTAAAAATTTCCGACGGAGTGACCTCTTATGGACTTTATCAAGCAGCGGATCTTATTGAGCGAGAATTCAAAAGGTGGTTCACTTCAAGTGTGCCTGCTTTGTAAAGCTCTTGACGTTCTTTTTATTTTTAATTATTAGTCTTAAGTATCTTTTTAAAAAAACATTGTTAAGTATTCTTCAATCGTTTGCAATAAATAGAATATTACAGAAACTAATAAAATAGATTAGATAAAGTAGAACCATCCGCTAAAAAAATAATTTTTCCAAGAATTTAATCAAATCTACTTCCCGCATAAAAAAAACTACATCATCATCAATTCGCATTCAAAACCCTGCATAAAAAATATCTCACGACAATATAAGTGATCCGATCAGTTTACAAAAGTCACAGGTGTATATGATTAACGACTCGTATTACCAACACTAGTAGCGATAGCAACACACAGACACAATCTCATAGTGAGATGTACACTGACATGCAAGATAAGGCACCGGACGAGAGAGAGACATACACGGACACACAAGGCGTATCTATTGCCATGTTAAACTCGCGTGTGCTCACCGCCTATATAGCATTCTATAAATACATTGGAAGTAGGCAAAATAATAGAAATGAATCGTATTGTTTTTACCCACTCGAAATAGCACCATCGATGTGTTATTATTGATTCTTATACGTCAAGGTCAACGTCACACATTCTTATGAAAGAAAGCGAGCAACCATGTTGCTAGCTAAGCGAAAGGCAAACTAACGGAGAAGCAAGTTCTGTCTCTGAAGCTACCAGGCGTGTTACGAAGGAGTGGGAGATCGGTTGGTGGGAGGTGTTGAACACATGCTGTCTGAGCGCTTCTTTTTTTTTTATCGTAAATCGTACGTTCAATATCGTCGATGATCGCAAAAATGACTTTATAAATTTTATGCTTGATAGATATTTTTTATTTTAAAAATGTCGATAAGTAATTACAAGAATTGTGTGATTTATATATCGTAGCATTTTATTTTTGTTAGATCCGATTTCCAGCCAATTTCGTGAATTACCAGACAATACTGTTTATCTTGTAATAAGAAAGTCTGCACTCTGTATTGCTGGTCGAAAGAGACTCTGGCAATATCCACTGCATCATTGATGACTCGGCCGTTGGCATCGTATCTTGTGAGGGTAATGTTCGTGCCTGTGTTGGTGTATGAACTCTTCCATAAAGTTACATACGAAAAACCTTTTGAATCTATTTGTGGATTGGCTCCTACTGGATAGACGCCGAATGGCATTTCAAAGAGTTTTGAGAACATGGGACGATGTTTGTTCTTATACTCGAACAACGTGTAGTTGAAGACAGATGAATGATCCGGTACTTTCTGGACCGCACCGATGTATGATGCACCAGCGACCTTTTATTTGATAAAAAAAAATGAACAGTTATAAAAATATAAATAACTGAAATGTGTTCGTGTACACATCACATGAAAAGATACTTACGTTTCTGCTAGCAAAGTCTTTAACAGCACGATTGATATAAGTTGAATCGAGCACGCTGAAATCTTGATCAAGAATTTTCAGCGCGGTCTTGTCGTCTCTGAAATTGAAAGTGTAGGCATATTTGTGTTCATCACTTAGCTCGTGTAGATAAAAATCCATGGGTACAGTAAGTTCGGGTTGCAAATAATGCAGTAATTGTACTCTTCTTCCTTCGATGTCGTAGCGGCATGGCGAACATATGCTTTGACTCCAGTAGAAGACGTCGAAGGTATTGTCATTACGAACAGTTATGGGTGGTGGTTCAAACGGAGCTAATGTTGATACCACTTCCGTTGGACTTGCCACTTCTTTGACACTGCATTCCCATGGATTGACCAATAGAATTGTATACTTTACATAAATTTTATTAATATTTGGAGCAGAATTGAAGCTCCGCCGGTTCCAGACAATGATTTTCTTGGAATCAATTGCTGCAGCTTTGATGTCAAGATCAACGGGGCCTTCATCTGTATCGATAGCGATATCACATAATTGAAAATTGTCAGCCGTTGAGTTGACGACTACGCGTTTGAGATACCTCGAGATTGTAAACAACTCCAAGCCGATTGCTACTGTGAATGGATTTCTTGTAGGAAATTGTACTTCATTGGTACCAGTTGGTTCTGCTGCAGTTGATACTTGTAATACCGCGCTTAGTAGCAGGAAAAATTTGAGTATTGAGCTTCGCAACATAGTTGAGGTCCTGTTGTGAAAAAATGGAAAATTAATTAGTCGATTTTTGAAAGTTACGTAACGAAAATAAAGTCGAAGTAACTCGCTGTTCCCACCTGCTTTCAACAAATGCCGTGAAAAAGCGACTCTGACTATTGGGGGTATTGTTTTATACTAGAATATTATACACTTGAGGTATTAGTTAAAGATAAAATCATTTCAAGAGGGAGTGAGCTGAGATAAGATATAAATTGGCTTCTCAACTTCTAAACGTAAACATAAATTTTCTGTAAAAAATGTGTAATCGGTACAATTTGGTCTCCAAAAAATTCAGAACGAATGCAGAACTTTCTTCTTTCCAGAAGTTAATGACAATGGTGCAATTCATTGAAATTGATGAATTTTATTACCTAGAAGTCATTATCTATCTATGGGTGTGTTGTAAATAACAATGCAATACTCTTCATCATAATAAAGATCGTGGCTGATAAATCCAGATTCAGATCCGGATAAATCTAAGAATGATTAGATTCAGATTGGAACACATCAAGATCAAAGACGGAAAGAAATCGATTATCAGTATCGACAATTAAAATATCGTGTTTTACAATCTTTTCTATTTTATCTGCGAGATCGAAAAATTTATGTAATTTACCACTTATCGGTGTTAATTAAAAAAAAAGGTTTATCAATTAGCAGTGCAATAGATGTTTTATTTCAAAAATATCAATGATCAAATATAACCGTGTAATTTACACATAGAAACATTTAATTTTTGTTAGATCAGATTCCCAGCCAATTTCGTGAACCACCAGGCAATATTTTTTATCTTCCAGTAAGAAAGTTTGAACTCTGTATTCTTGGTTGAAAGCTACTTTGGCAATATCCACTGCATCATTAACGACTCGGCCGATCGAGTCGTAACTTGTGAGGGTAATGTTCGTGCCTGTGTTGGTGTATGAACTCTTCCATAACGTTACATATGAAAAACCTTTTGAATCTATTTGTGGATTGGCTCCTACTGGATAGATGCCGAATGGCATTTCGAAGAGTTTTGAGAACACGGGGCGGAGTTTTTTCTTGTACTCGAACAATGTGTAGTTGTAGGTAGATGAATCATCCGGTACTTTCTGGACTGCGCCGATGTACGATGAACCAGCGACCTTTTGAAAGAAGAAAAACATATTTAAAAAAAAATGCATCGAATATATATTAAATGAAAATGTATACTCACGTTACTGCTAGCAAAGTCTTTAACAACGGGTTTGATGTTAATAGAATCCAGCACGTTGAAATCTCGATCAAGCACCTTCAACGCTGTCGTATCGTTTCCGTAATTGAAAGTGTAGGCATATTTCTGCTCATCACTCAATTCGTGTAGATAAAAATCCATAGGCACAGAACGTTCCGGTTGCAAATTATGTTGTAACTGTACGCTTCTTCCTTCAATGTCGTAGCGACATGGCGAAGAAATGCTTTGACTCCAGTAGAAGACGTCGAAGGTGTTGTCACCGCGGACGGTTATTTGTGGTGGTTCGAACGGAGCTATTGATGATACCAATTCCATGGGACTTTGTACTTCTTGGGCACTGCATGTCCATGGATCGACCAATAGAATTGTATAATTCACAAAGATTTTATTACCGGGAGCATTATCGTAGCTCTTCTTGTTCCAGACGACGATTTTCTTTGAACCAATCGCTGCTGCCTTGATTTCAAGACTTACAGGACCTTGATTTGTGTTGACAGGGATGTCGCATGATTTGTAATTTTCAGCGGTTGAGTTGACGATTACGCGTCTGTACAACCTGGATACTGTGAATAGCTGCGAACCGATCGCTACGGTAAATGGATTTTTTGTAGAAAATTGAATGTCACGGCTAAGATTTGATTCTGCTGCAATTGACACTTCTAGTACTGCACTTAACTGCAAAAAACGTTGAATTAACGAGTTCCACAGCATGGTTGAGCTTTTGTTCTGAAGAAAACAAAAAATTAATTAGATGTTTCCTTAACGAGCTGCGTAACGACTGAAGTGGAAGTAAATCACTTTCTTACCTGCTTTCAACAAATGTCGTATAGCAGCAACTCTGACAATGAGTGAATGGGCTATTGGGACATTCTTTTATACTGAAACATTGTACACGCGAGGTAGTAGTCAGAGATAAAATTATTTTGAGAGGGAGTAAGTTGAGATAAGATAGAAATTGGATTTGCAATTTCTAAACATGGTATTAGTTATTAAATTTTGATTGAAAGTTTTTCGCGGCGAATTTTTTAGTTAAAATGTAATCTTGATCAAGTGTTGATGAACATTGTGCAATAAGAGATAGATATATCACGGAAGTAGTCTATTTATCGATTGAAATGTACATATTCGCTGACAGATTGACTAATAGATTCTATCGAGGAGTAAAATATAATTAGTAAAATTTTTCAAAAGAACGTTAATTTTATTAAGTTGATATTTTATTATAATAAATTTCATGGCCTAAAACTGATTTCCGGCATTTTTGATGTATCGATGTTGAATACCGCACTGACGAAATTTTTTCAGAAATGAGTTGAGAAATTATTGTCGGCGCCTACACGCATGTAAGCTTTATATTTTAAGTTTACGGAAACGTTACTTCCTTGGTCAAACCTAATGGGCACTCACTCTATTTAGCTGACTCATTTTTTTTTGCAAAAAAACTGAGCACTTTGCAAAAAAAAATGTATAAGCAGTATAACTCGGGCCGAAAAACATCAGAACGAATGCAGAACGTCCTACTTTTCTGAAATAGATAGAAATGTCACAGTTAATTGGCATCGCTGTACTTTATTTCATAGAGGCGATTATCCACATATCGATATGTAACAGATAACAACACAGTACTCTTGATTATCAAGCAAAAACGTGGTCGATAAATTTAGGAGTAATTATATTCAGAGTGGAACACATCGAGATTAAACTCGTAAAGAAATCGATAATCGATATCGATAGAATCCCGTGTGTTGCTTGATCTGAGAGATCGAAGCTTATACCTCCGGCTCTTATAGTCGTAGATTGGAAAAATAACTTCATCGATTTGCTGCGCGATAGATGTTTTATTTGAAAATATTAAAGTATAATTACAAGAGTACGATTGACACATCAAAGTTATACATGATATATCAGTGAATTTATTTATACGAAGTGTAATTAATTGCAGTTGAGTATGGTATGTAAGACAATAGTTGAAATATTCAGAGTAGTTGATTTACTGATACATTAAAAAAATAGTGAAATATCACATTTCACTGACATCGAGACACTTTATTTCAGAAAAGCCATATCCACCTATTGGTATGAAATGTTTAACAGTACAGTAGTCCCGGTCATCGAGCAAAAATGCAGGCTGATAAATCCAGCAATGATCACATTCAGATTGGAACACATCAAGATCAAACTCGGAAAGAAGTAGACCGTTAGCATCGATAATTAGAATGCTGTATTTTACAGTCTTTTCCGCTTTGTTTTCGGATTGAAAGGTGATAAATGATTTGCCTCTTGAGTCAATGACGAGATAATTACTACCATAGTAATAGTTATCATGATCATATTTATACAAAATTTTTGTGAATATTAGCCCTAGCGAAGAGTCGAATGAGGAAAGAGTGGACTCATCAAAATTCATACGAGTCGTAAGACCAATCTGCGGGTTTGTTGGATTCTGTTGATTTTAAATAAGTAAGTTATCTATGGAAGTTATTTTTCAAGAAATACATAGTACTTACAGAGCTGATTTGAAATTCTTCAATAAAAAAAACTTCGGTGAGGTTCATCCGCTTGAACTCGTTAAATTCACGGTCAAGTAGCTTCAGTAATGAAGTACCCTCCAAAACAACGTAACTGTCATTAAGACCGATCATTCGTATTCGAAATGATAAGGGTCTACTTTGAACCTGATGATTTATTTCAATTCTTCTGCCTTCTTCGTCGAAGCGACATGGCAAACAACCGCTTTTGACTATAAAAAAGACATCAAACGTGCGATCCCGATGTACAACGATTTCAGGTAGTAACAAATAATAATTCAGCGGCACTGCCTCTTCAAGATTTTCTAAAGATTTATAACTGCAATTCCTTACATCTACTAGCAGTATTACGTATTTTCTATAGCCTTTTGGCTTATCTGGATTAAACACGGAATTGTGAAAACCCCAAACGATGATCTTGTTCGATCCAAGAGCTACTGCACGATATTTTTCTGCGTCGATACCTTCTTCCTCCAAATTTGTAGCTATTTTACATGATTGATAATTGACATCGCTTGAGTCGATGCGTATGACTGAGTCGTACTTGGATACCAAAAAGATTTGCGAATCAATCTGGACAGCTTTTGGATTATATGTATTGAAACGAAGCTGACGCGTGTAATTCAATTTGGGTAAAGCTAACACTGATAGAAATGCACTTGCCAGTATGAATACTTGAATGATGGATTGAAACAGCATGATTGCTGTGAATAAGACGTAAAGTAGATGTAAAACTCTTTATTATATAAGATATTGTCGTAAAACGATTTAAATAAGCAAACACTTCACCTGAATACCGTTGCACATACTGTAATATTCGCTGACAGGGATCGAATATATAATAATTGTTATCACGAAAAAATACAGATAAGATTACTTTGGAAAGACGCGTAATTTATTAACTAACGGGGAACCACCTTACCGCGAGATTATTGCCTTAAGACCAAAATGATTTGTCATAAACATTTCATAAACAGTTTCACTAATCGACGTGAAACTGTATAAATAAGAAGGAAATGTTTTTGCGAATAATCAATATTTTTTTAAATAATTTTATAAGTTTAATTAAGAATTTATTTTTTTTATTTCATACACGATGGAATTTTAATTTTGCATACAATTAAATTCTTTTGCTGACATCGATACATTTGATTGTAGTTTCTCCAAATGGTTCGTCCATCTTATGGAGTACAAGACAATACTCACGGTCATCAACCAGAAAAGTCTGCATTTCGTACAACGCATCATTTGGGATCTTGCTGAATTCAAACGAGTTGACAATTTTCTTACCATTGCTGTCGTAACTTACGAAACTAACTATACTATCACCTTCTTCTACCGACATCTGCCGGTAACTGACAAACGAGTTGCCTTCTGAATCGACGTTGAAGTGAGCGATCAATCCTATGTGATCGGCGTTGATCTCATCCAAACGATTTGTAAATATGGGTTGTAAATGAGAGTTGAATAGTGTATAAAAAAATTCGTATGGAGTATCTGGCGTATTGTAAGTTGCGCCAATGAATGATTTTTCAGTATTCTGTTAATTGGAAAAAAAATTATGTAAATGATGCATAGAATCATGTTTTTAAACTTTCTTAAATGAAATTGAAAAAATTACTTACTGAACTAGTAGAAAAGTCGAAGATCGAATTATTCATAGAATACTGGGTCAGCACCTTGAAATCTTGATCGAGCACCTTCAACACCGACGAACCATTTTCTAGATTCACCGCATAAGCATACCCGCCATTTTGTCCAAGCTGCCTCACATGGAAATGCGTAGGCGTTTTACGATCAGGTTTATACTGCTGTTTCAATTCGATTCTTCTTCCATCGTCGTCAAATCGACATGGCGCACATTCTTTAGGACCCAGATAGAAAACATCAAATTGATTGTTTTGAAGAGCGACTATCTCAGCTAAAGTCACTGGAAAAAACAACGGCACTTTGTCTTGGATGAGACCTTTCAGTGTTTTCAATTCGCAACGCCATGGATCTACTATTACAATTGTGTGAAAAACTGATTTGATCATTAGTTTTTCACTGTCGTTGTGTACTCCATAAATGACAATTTTCTTCGATCCGAGTACTGTAGCTTTGATTATTCCAGGAATTCCGTATTTGACTTCATCAACGATTACCTCGCATGGTGTGTAATTTTTGTCACTCGAGTCTATGCGAATATGCGTTTGGTTTTTGGATATCACGAACAGTTTTGAGTCTATCGAAACTGCGTATGGATTTTGACTCTGGAATTGAAGTTGTCGGGTTTGGCTTGGTTTCGATGATACCTGCGATGCTAGCAGTGTAGTTGCTAATAGAAAAGGAATTACTATTGATCTCGACATTGTAGAAGACTGAAATTGAATATGATGTATGAGAAATTGGCGATTTTAATCAGTTAGTTCACTGTACTCACTTTTTTGTACGTACTCTTCGTGGTATCAGCATGTACAGGTGTGGCAAGTTAGTTTTCGGTGGAATATATAGCGTCTCGCTGATAAGTAGATTAAGCAATGTTATCAATGTAAATAAGATACCCGACGATTGAGTAATAGGCATATGGTATTATATTTATCAATCGATTTGGCATTTAGTGAAGAATTGTATTCTTGAGACAACAGAAAATTATTTTTATATTTGTTTTGTACATGAATTTATTGATTTATCTCACTAGATGTATACATATTACTTATTAAAACAATAAAAACAAAAGACATAATTACATTTTAGATGATAATTTTATTTCTAAATCGAATAAAACATATCTTTTAAAAAAAGTTACAAAGTATACCCATCGTTTCAGTATCATATTGTACCCTTTAAATCAATTTCCATCAATACGCATCCAGTTAGAGTTGATGGAATCAGGAATGCCTATAAAATCCCTAAAGTTGTCCAAGGCTAAATTCCGAAACGAGCCGGCCTTTGTTATTGCATAGTAACGCAAGAGTTTTCCAATTTGGGAGGATGAAGGTAACTGCCAGTCGATGGATTCCACAAAGTTGCACGAATGTCGTAGTTCCCCCGTGCATAGAGAGTCGAGTTCTATTGATAAGTTTCCAATCGTAGTTGCGCACAGAGAGTAATAAGCTCTCGCTAGCGTAGATATTTGCTGTTGGCCTGTAGATCAAAATATAAATTACTTAGTTATCGTAAATTTTTATCGACTTTGACTAACATTATGTAATTATGTGCAAATTAACAGCATAAAAATGAATTGGTGACAATCTTAAATTTAAGTTCTTTTATAATGATCAGACATGCTATTATACTCATTATTATTGTTTGCTCTATTGCAGGTAAGAGTCACGAAAGCATTTGTAATAGACTACAGTATAGTAAGTATATTTACAAGTAAATAAAACTATAGTTGTTGCTGTGTGTGACCACACGTGATTTACGTGAAAATTCAATATTCTGTACAAGCGTTTATAGTTTATCTTTTAAAAACTTTGCGATAAGATTATTTAAACGTTGCAAAAGAAAAGAAATTATCGTAATACTTACCAAATGCGTTAAAGTGCTGTTAGTATAGACTGTTTTTATTTTTGAAGTGGACTGTTTATGCGCAGAAGTTCTAGTTTTTATTTTTCTGTTCCTGCGATTCCTTTGATTCTTGTGAATTAGAGTGACGAGAGTCAGTACGTCCATGTGAGTGATGATTTCTTGACGACTCGTCGCCGCGTGATCTGTGTGAATTCGAGTGTCGAGAGTTTCCGTGATTACGTCGACTCGAAGATTCATCACTTGATGATTGGTGATTATGTGAATTCGAATGACGAGAATGATTGTGTCTATGAGAATGTCTGTGCTTGTTTTCCTGCGAGCTTGATTCAGAACTTAAATGCTTTTGTGTCTTTGCGTCTGTTTCTGGTTGCTTCGAAGTTGCTGTTTCCGATTGTTTCGAATCTTCTTTTTCTGCCGTCGATTGTAGGATTAGCAACGAAATTGTTAAAATCAGCATTAGCACGATTGGCTTCGACATTTTTACTTTACTTTAGTTAAAGTTCGCGACTTGATTAATCTTCTAGAACTCACTGCAGTGATTGCGCGCTATTGAGCTTTATATACTGATATGTCGATGATTTTTTCTTTCGTTTGGCGAGTTAGATTAGATTGACTATTCGCAGAAATTCAAAGGTCACGGGGTGTTTATTGCTTAGAATTACGAAAGTTTCATGCATATTGAAATTTTCGCAAACTATTGCGTTATAGATTATTGAATTGAGAAAGAAATTGTAAAGAAATATAATAAAATCATTTTTTCAAGCTCTTGTGATTTTTTTAAGCAAGTGAATTTATTACATATTGATTTTTTTTAACAATTATAAGATTGTTTCAAACAAAAGTAATACTAGGAAAATTGAGAGAAGAAATTTTTTATTTATACGATATTTAATCACATCAGAATAATAACAGCAAGTGGTCTCACGACAATATTAAACATTTTCGCAACAAAAATAATTATGTTATCGCTCCAAGACGATATCATGATTAATTTTTGTCATCCTTCAACGCTTAAACATTGCACGGCCTTCTTCGTTGGATTTGACCAAGATTGATATCGAGCATGATATTTTCAAACAGTGTTTTATAAATGATTGTGACTGATGGTGTAGATTGATTTTTTTCACCTTCTTCGTTAAAGCAAAAAAGCCAACAATTCTGATGACTTGTATAGAAAATATCAAATCAGACACACAAATATCAAAATTGCGATTATCGGATTCTCAGAATTGTGATTTTTTTTTTATGTTTTAATGCCACATTGCATCAGAAAGTCAGCCGTGAGAGGTCTCCCGACAACATTAAACACTTGAATAAGAAAGAAATCTATGCTATCACTGCGAGACGTCATTACACTTGATTTTTGTAATCCTGAGTTCCGTGTCATTATCATCATAACCCTTGTGAATAACAACGCAATATTCGCGTTTATCAAGCAACAACGCTTGAACATCATTAGGTCCTCTTCGTTTGATCTGACCAGTCGTAGTATTTCCAACAACTAGTTTGCCTTGTAGATCATATTTTAAGCTTGTGATGGCGATGTCTCCGTTTATCCGTGACGATTGCACGAATGAAATGAGCGATTCGCCTGAAGAGTCAATAGACAGAATTGCGTGTTGTGGCGAATGAAAGTCCAGTAAAGGTAAGGTAACTCTGAAGATTAAGAACAAATCTGAGTCGAACAATAAATAATCTGTTTGTTCCGACATCGGTGGACTATAGGTGATACCAATGTACGATTTTTTTGCACCCTGCGAAGATATCAATTAATCAATCGACAAGTAATTGGTTGTTAATACAAAAATAAAACGTGATATACTCACCAAGCTGACGGTAAGTTCGCTGACAACCTCGTCAATCCAAATCTGCTGGTACACGCTGAAAGCCTCATCGAGCAACTTCACCTTTGCCGTTCTGTTTGGGAAGTTATAAACGTAGGCGTACCGACGAGTTGACATGAGGTATTCTATCTTGTTGAAAAATCCAGGTTTTTCACTTTCTGCTTGTAAATGATGCTGTAGATCAAACTTTTTACCTTCTTCGTTGAAGCGACATGGCGAGCATGTATGTTGACTCGCAAAGAAAATATCAAAACTATCATCGTCGTGGGCCAACAATATAGGTCGATATGTTGGATATGAAGAAGGTACTTCGTCAATTATGTTTGGTATCGATTTGTAAGTACATTGCAACGGATCGATCAATAGTACAGTAAAATCTGCTCGTGTAGATTCAGCGAAATTAACATTTCTTTCACTCCATATAACGATTCTGTTCTTCAATGCAATTCCACGGATTACACCGGTGATTTGATCCTTGTTGGCATCTAAGGCTATCCGACAGAGAGTGATGTTCGGGTCAGTCGAGTGGGTGACAATGTGGTGGGTGCTATTGTTAGTCCGGTAGTGAGAAAATGTGATCAAATGCGAATTGAAGTTTACGGTGTATGGGTTGTGGGTTTTTATATGTTGCTCTTGATCGAGATTTGAAGATGAAACTGATAACACTCCAAATGTTAGAAATAAAATGTTTAACTTCATTGTAGTGTCGATGAAACTTATTTTTGACTTTTTTTATAAATGCAATGCACGAGCGCCTTGCTGTATCGCAAATGAACTGGCTGGAAAATGTTTTACGTAACAATTTATAGCTTTCGAGAGATAAGAGAAGAGAGAAAAAAAAATAACGGCAAAGCATTATTTTATTAGCAATTGATAATCGAGAATGTGTCACTGCAATTATTGGTGGTTCCCCCGACAATATCGAGATACTGAGAATGGAAAATAATATAATATTAACAAATAAATGCTCGATAACAACGAATTGAGTGTAAACCGACGCTTAGCGACGTTTACAATTCTAGATACGCATTGAATAAAAATAAACAGATTTAAATTTTTATAGTCATTTTCGAAGCAAGAATTACTGAAGGTAAGATCAGAAAAAATATTTAATAAGAAAGTAATGAATTTTATAATTCTTTAATTAAATATTTATATTAATTTTCAAGATGATATATATCTTATAGCTCTAAAAAGTATTATGATGCATGGAAATGATTCCTACGAAATAATGAAATTTTTGCGACACAGTAGCATCAGTAAAAATGAAAAAAACTTAGCCTTATAACAAGAGGACTCCTTCTTATTTCAAGAATATTTTTTCAAAATTACTGTCCTCTTGTTACAATATCATTATTTTTCAGTGAACACCAAATTCTGCTACTCGTTTTATACCTATAAGTATGAAGAACAGAACAAAAAGTTCCATTGTGCAGAAACGATTGCATGTCATATTGCATATTATAGAAACGTACAAATTCGGAATTCCACCTTTGACCTGCTGAGTTGCAAACGAAAAATTTGAAATATCGGTAGTCTTCTTTCGGATTTATCTCTATGTAAGATACGGAAGACTCTCCCATTGAATCTATCGACAACTGCGAGTCAGAGATTTTTAAACGATAGCCGAGGTGTATGGGAACCATGAGCAACAGTTCCAAGCTGCTCGTACACAACGCCAGAACGCGTTGGTATATACTATCGAATCCAACGATAGTAATGTCGATCCATGATTTTTGAGAGTCCTAATTAATTATTAACATAAGCATAAAATTCGCAGTTATTATGGTTATTACTTTATTACTATTAAAATCATTTTAGAGGATAAAGGAAAATTTTAGGGATAAAATTCACAAAATTTTCTTCATAATTTTTACACATGTTTAAATATATTTATTCTTAATTCAAGTCGCGAATGATACAATAATAATAATCGATTAACACTGAAATTCATTGTAACCACAATTTTCTTTATGATTAATAACGTTCCCTATATATATTTGTAGTGTGGTTATGGCTCAAGTCATGAGTTATACAATAGTAATATTGTTTATCGTAAAAAGATTGCACTTCGTAATTCTCGTGTAGTTCTAGTTCACCAATGACTCCACCAGTTGTAGTTATCCGGCCTTGCTTGTCATACCCCATCATAGTAATTTTTTGAGATTTTTCGGATCGCTGAGTCACCGTGACGAATGTATTGATACCAGTGTCGATGCTAAGATCAGCATCAACGAAATTATGATAATCCAGCAATGGAAGTGTAGCCGAATATACAGCATTAAATTTTTCGTCGAGTACTAGCAAAGTGGGTCGTCTTGGAGACTCTGACAAGACGTAAATTACACCAATCAACGGCCTTTCACTGCCATTGCCCTTCAAAAAATGAAATTACGCGATAGTGATTGTTCGTAACGTGATATTTAAAGTTTACTTACAGGATAGGTAATAGCCGTAATAACTCTTTGCACCATAGTATTGAAATTCAATCTCACAGGACGAACATCCTCGAATCTGCTATTGAGCAACCTCATCACCGCAGTCCCATTGTCAAAGTTGTAGAGGTAGACGTACGTGTTTGTGACACCCATCTCTTGCAGGAAAAATTGAGCTTTTGCCGAACCTTCGTGTTTTAGTTGCTCCGTGGCGGAGAATTTACCACCGTTGATGTCGAATCTGCATGGCGAACATTTCTCTTGACTTGGGAAGAAAATGTCGAAACTGTCTTTGTGAACCATGACGTCGGGTAAAATTTCGGGATATGAACTTGGTACTTCGTCCGTAAGATTGGGAATCGCATAGTAAGTGCAGAGCATAGGGTCGAGCAACAAAACTGTATAACTTGTACGTTTAGTATTTCCGTTGTTGATAAGTTCTTCACTCCGTTTACCCCAGACGACGATCTTACGGTAAACTGCTGCTGCTCTCAGTCTTCCAGTGATGATCTCGCTCGCAGGATCCACAGTTATGTCACAAATTTGCTGTATTTTATTGTAATACTTGTCGAGTTCAATGATTTTGTAATTGTTTTTACTATGGGACACTGTGTATAAGCTTCTAATTGTAGAAGGAGTAACTGTGAAGGCATTTTCCGATGGAAAAGTATGACTTGTTGAGCCATGTGCCGATAGCAAGGTACTTGCCAGAAGCACCACAGATGCAATTAGATTCGACATGATTTGCTCTGACTGTCACTTTGCCTGTACTAGTAGTAGTATTAATCTTTGCAAGCTTTTATACCGGAAAAATGAGGCCACGTGATATCGATAGCTCAGCTACATATTATTACTACATTCGCAGAAATCTGATCCTGATAATGATATTTCTTATCTTAACGTCAGAGTGAGGTAAGCTGCAGAAGTATTTGTCATTATTGTCGGTGCTTCCCCGATGTTTATTAGCAATACTTAAACTTGAGTGTTTCTTTAGAAAAATCCTATATGTATGAAAGACTTAATACTTTTATAAAAAACATGACTTTATTTTCTAAAAAAAATAAATTTTTTTATCATTTTATCGATATGGATTACATCCTTATTTCGTTATCCGTTTCCTTTGCATTTACGTGCTAATATAGCAATATAATTTGCTATGCATCATTACACTCGCGGAAATCAGATTCTGACAACGATGCTTATTTATAATAGCACGTTGAAAAAACAATTTTTGGCCTTTGTTGATACAAGGTACATCGGAAGGTATGAGGAAGAAGTTAGTTCCGTTTTATAAGAACAACGAAATAGATTTATTATTGCTAAAAAAATTTATTTGAAAAGGTATAATTATATATTTCTGAATATCTTTATGAAGCTTACAGAACTTAACGTCAAAAAATGAAGAAAGTTGAGGAATTAGACACAGTATTAATGGAAATACCATAAAATACTATCGGTACCAGCAGCTTCATACTTATGTAAAGCAGAACGAAATATTCCATCGAATAAAAATAATTGCCAATTATATTTAATTTTACGGGAGAAATTAGCTAGATTTCCTTTGTTGCCTACTTGACCCTTAGAATTGTAAACTGTGTAGATGAATCGTTGTTGATCGGATGACAATGGTCCTGCTTCTACTAACTCGACGAAAGAGTGTCCGGTTGAGTTTATCGACAATAGCGAGTCAGAGATCTTGAAACCTTTGTCGGGGATTATACGAGTCTCGAATAGGGGATCCAAGGTACTCGTATACAATGCCAAAACGCGTTCGTATGGACTTCCTAGTCCGGCGTAGGTAATGCCGATCCAGGGTTCACCAGCGCCCTAAACAATTAGTTTCATAATTTTACATTTACTTTTTGCAAGGTCTTGCATCAGAATTTTATAGAACGAAGTAACTTACCGCATATGCTGCAAGCGCCTCGATTCGATGATCAAAGTATTTTTCTTTCGTTGTACTGAATTTGTGATCGACGATCTTCAACAGAGAAGTTCCATCTGCAAAATTAGCGGCAAAAGCATAGTTGCGAATTTGGTTCTTCCTGGTAAATTCCTTGACGATGAATGACTTGAGAAGAGAAGAATTGGCTTGGACTAGCTGGCCAATTCCTTCGAGTCGATTGCCATTGACGTCGAAGCGACAGGGCAAACAATTTTCATGCCCCCTCAAAAAAATATCCAGTGTATTGTTTACGAGAACAAGCTGGGGTTCCAGAGTTGATACCGCGGAAGTTTCCAAGCTTGGCAATGGATGATACAGACACAAAAAAGGATCGAGCTGCAGTAGTCTGATAAGTGTTGAAGTTTGTCGGAATAAAAGTAAGATTTTTTGCTCGATGCCTGCCACTTGAATTCTCCCAACGTGTCTATTGCCAAATTCGAGATCGCACACTTTGGAAATGTTGAAGTTGGTCCTTATACTAATATGGCTACTATTTTTGGATACAAGATAGTAATGTTGGCCAATAATTGCAAATGATGGATCTCCTCGTGTTACTAGCGCTTTTGTTACCGCTAAGATTGTTAGCAACAGCAAAGTGATGAGCGTTGATGTCCACATCGTGAATATAGGTTGATCTTAAAATCTGCAGTACATTAATTATTAAAAGTCGATATTATATTGCTAAATAAATTGTTAAGTATTCTACCCAAATAATAAATCAAAGTTTCAAACTGGTTTAATTGGATTACAGTATAGTGAAAATGCCCTGATTGGCTAGTGTTACTTACGTCAAGCGCTGTTATTGCGGACCCAGCCACTATCTACACTGAGTAAACTATCCTGTTGGCAGTTGAACTATATACCTTACGTATCATCTAAGATGATCTTGCAATGTAATGATAAAACATATGTCTTAATCAGTAAGTACTGTAAAAAAACTAATAAGTATTATCGCTTTGAAAATCAGATTACTATTACATTTTTCTCGTTAAACTTGTAATTGTTCTTTCATCGTAGGTATAGAAACTCATTTACAACAACTGATGATCACTGTGATACTGACTTATGAGTTTTCATGATTTTTATGTATATTTCGTGTTATTAAAATTATTTTGAAATTAAGATTAAATGAAAATAAACAAATCAAGCACCGTCTCTGGACAAAAACTTGGATTTAATATTTTATGCCACGTACAAAGATAACAGGATATAACTTGCATAGAAACATATTCCTCATATGCTGAAATAATTAGTAGGTATATCGGAATTCAATGCAGGATATGAAAAAACCCATGAATTAAATGTTATGTGCATAAAGTATTGCTGTTCGCTGAACTGAAAATTCAAAAGGTATCAGTACTACTGCCATCTGAACCAACTGTCCGTATCGAAATCTCTGTATTCATGAGTAGCAGCACAAAATTGTCCATCGTGTGTAAACAATTGCCAATCATATTTGACGCTGCGCCAGAAATTTGTAATTTCAACTTTAAAATTAAATAAACCTTGTTGGTCATAAATTTTCAACATCGCATATTGCCAGTCTAACGACTGCTCTCTGAAAAAAACGGCAGAGTGTCCCATTGAGTTTATCGACAACAGTGTGTCATAGATTTCTAGACCATCACTCGGCTCTACACGCTTCTCGTACAGTAGTTTCAAGTCACTGGTATACAACCCCAGCACGCGGTCGCGTGAATTTCCCAGTCCAGTGTAAGTGATGCCGATCCAAGACTGATTTGCGTCCTAAACAATCAATTTTAATAAATTTATTTGACATTTGCTTGATCCTACTACGAAACTTGTTGTTGGTGTTATTACAAAGACATAAACTCACCGAATTCGATGCAAGCGCCTCAATCGGATGATCAAAGTATTTTTCTTTTGTTGTACTGAAGTTTTCATCGAGGACCTTCAAGACAGAAGTTCCATCCGCAAAATTACCAGCCAATGCGTGATTGTGAAAATGTTCCTTTCGGATGAATCCCTTGATGATGAATGACTTGAAAAATGAAAACGCGTTTGGCGCTAACTGACCAGTCACTTCAAGCCGGTTGCCATTCACGTCAAAGCGACAGGGCAAGCAGTTCTCGTGTCCCTTCAAAAAAATGTCCAGAGTATTGTTTACGAGAACAATCTGCGGTTCCGCATTCGATCCCACGTGAGTTTCCAGACTTAGCAGTGGGTGGTACAGACACAAAATAGGATCGAGTTGCGGTAATTTGAATGTCGTTGAGTTTTGCCTGAACAGAAGTAAGATCTTGCGCTCGATGTCGGCTGTTTGAATTCTTCCGACATGTGGACCATTGAAATCGAGATAGCACGTTTTAACGGTTTCATCAGCGGATTTTATACTGATATGGCTATAGTTTTTAGATACGAGATAGAAGTCTTGGCCGATCGCTGCAACTGATGAGTAGATCCTCGCGTTTTGCTTGCCATCTGATATTGCTAGGATTAGCAGTAAAATCAGCGTCGATCCCCACATCACCGATATCAATGATTTCGAACAGCTGCAGTACATAATTTTTTCGATGAAAATAAATCGACACTCACTGAGATAAATAAAATGTAACAAAGCATGCGTTTAATAATGATTCATTTAATTTAATATTCATAATTACAGATGGTTCGTAATTGTGAAAATGTAAAATTATAAGACTCAAGACGATTCAGGAAATAAAAGTATTCTTCTAAAGTATCTAAAGTATTTGAAAATTACACACACATGAGCTTTGGAAATGTTATCAGCTTGTAAACTCGTTGCAAAAATTAAAATAAAACTTTGGAATATTGTATAATATTAAATGGGAATACATTACTTACGGTATATGATGTTACGCCAAACTAAGTCTGAAGTGTTACTCCCAACAATTCTGTCTCAAATCTAAATGAGTATATCGGTGGTTTTATAACTTTAGTATCCTATAAGACTATCTTATAATAACGTGATAAAATGTATGAATGAAAGTTCTTCTGAATCTTATTTATCGCTGTTATCACTCGTGTGAATCCGGTGATAAAAAAAATGAAAAATAAAAATTAAACAGGATGTAGCGATACTACCTTTGAGGAAAAGGTGTACTTGGGTCGTAAACTATACTTACATTTTCACTTGCAAAAGGTTAGCTTTCCCATCCACTATTTTGACTTCGAACAAAGGGCCATGTGCAATAATGTAATCTTCGGGAGATTATATACAGAAAAGTTGAGGCTACTTGATAACGATATGAATGATACGAATTCAGATCTCGACATATCTTAAGAATTCCTTATTTTTTTCGGTGATTCCCCGACGAAGATTAATACTCACGATACCAGATGGTCATTGAACAGAAATAAATTTTAATCAAAATATACAATTATTTCTTTGTGTTTAAGATTTCATCTTTATATATTAGCTATATTAAATATTTTTATTATTCTTAGATGACTAGAGTTATAAAAAGCTCATTAATAGAAGTATATTGTATTTCTATAAAAAGTATTTTATCGTAATTTATCCTTACTTTATCTTTAAAGAATTCTAGTATAATTTTCGAAAAAAAAATAAATTAAGGATTCGATTGCAAAGCCAATTACATAAAAAAATAGGTTTATGGTTGGTTGAAGAAATTTTGTAACAAGAATATAATAGATTTCATGATAATTTTATTGGTCATAAAGTTCATGATACTTTATAGTAAGATACATGCACATAATGGAGAATACTTTCTATAGAACATGTTTATCTTTATGAAATATTTCTATTTACTGACCTGTCAGATAATAATTAACATTATCGTTTAGAGACAAGAAGCTGCGATTCTAAATTGGATTCTACGGTAGATTCTAAACTTGGTTGTGTGTTAGTAAAGTAACACATCATAGTGCTAGTCGTAATTTTAGACTGATACTCGTGAACATCACAGCAGAGCGATTCGCCGCGTAGAAAAAATTGCCAATCATATTTGGCATCGCGTGAGAAACCTATAGCATATGCATTAAAACCAAGAACGCCATTTGGTTTGTATACGGCGAAACTGGAGTATTGCCACGTTGACGACGGCGAAACCTGAATGAAATTGACGACAGAGTATCCCATCGAGTTGATCGAAAGCAGCGTGTCAGAAATTGTGCGATCAGTGTCACGTTTTACGCAAGTCTCGAACAAAATTTCCAAGTCACTCGTGTACAACGCCAGAATACGTTCGGATGGGCATTTCAGTCCAACATTAGTAACGCCGATCCAAGATTGATCAGAGCCCTAATTAATTAATTTCATGAGATTTATTTATCGTTTACTCGTGTTTATTTTATAAAAGACATTAACTCACTGAATTTGCTGCAAGAGCCTCAATTTGATCGCTGAAGTACATTTCTTTGGTTTTGCTAAAGTTTTCGTCAAGCACCTTTAAGACTGAAGTTCCATCTTCAAAATGTCCTACTAAAGCGTAGTTGCGAACTTGTTTCTTATGAAAGAATTCCTTGACGATGAATGACTTGAAAAGTGAAATGTCGCTTTGTGCTAACTGACCAGTGACACCCAGTCGATACCCATTCACGTCGAAGCGACAGGGCAGACAATTCTCGTGTCCATTCAAAAATATATCAAGTGTATTATTTAGGGTAATAAGCTGTGGTTCCAAATGTGATCCTATAGAAGTTTGCAGGCTCGGCAGTGGATGGTACAGACATAGGATAGGATCGAGCTGCAGCAGTCTGAATGTTGTTAAATTTTGTCTGAATAGAAGTAAAATCTTACGTTCAATGACTGCCGTTTGTATTGGTCCGATATGAGCGTCATCGAACTCAAGGTCGCATGCTTCAAAATTGGCACCTGGCGACTGTATGCTGATATGGCTGTTGTTCTTCGATACATGATAGTAGGAACCTCCGTAGTCACTTGCTCCTGCAAAAGATGCGTTTCCCCATGACTCAATCTTCGTGGCTCGTGTACCAGCCAGCATTGTCATCAGAAGTATAAAATTTAATAGCAATCGCCACATGATGTCTGCTTTCGATTGAGATGGTTTGTATCTGTAAACTATTATTAATGAATCGCTAAGACGCTACAGGTAAAGCTATACAAGTAAAGGTATACAAGTAAAGCTGTGCATCAACAAGGCTCTCAAGGTCAAGCAAATCAATGTCTTATAAAGTGCGGAACAATGGGGGATTTGCATAAAAAATGCTATTGTATCCACTTTGTAGGGAATGAAAAATAGACACTTTTTTTCGATTTGAGGAAAATCAACATAGATAGGGAGCGTAAAAAATGCGCGTGATTTCACGGATGCAGAAACTGATTCTCTAAAAAACTGAAACACGGATTCTCTACAAAGTGAACATATAAAAATTTCCGCTGCATATTCTCTGTTGCGTAATTTATATTAAACAGCTGTTATAGCATTAGAATAAATTTGAAGTAACTGTTGGAAATTGTTTGAATTGCAAGGTTTCTTACGAAGTGCGTTCTTACTTCCGTGACAGAATTTTCTACTCAGACTGAATTAGTCAGCCGGTCGTTATATACCTCACATATCATACGATTATTATTGTACGAGCAAGTGATAAGATATCTTTCAATAGGCAGAGCATCACGAAAGCTAATCTAAATTTCTTAATGTCGTTTTTTAAATACGCGCGAGCAATAATTTTATACTTTCTATTATGACCTTAAATTGAAGTAGCATTACTAACTGCAATCAGATAAATATTCTCAGAAGGTCAAGTTGGTCTCAATAATGAAACAGCGAATCGTAAATGTTGAGTGTGTCACGTTACTTCAAATGGTTTGTCATCATATTTGATTATTAGATGTTTATCGATCATTAGTGATTCCCTTGGGAATGAAAAATAATTTACTTTGACAATAGACCTGGTCACGAATTCATTCAAAAATCAAAATAATTGTTTAAAGATCTCAATTCAGATGTATTGTAGTATTACCGACAGCAAGCGTTACCTATATTTCACGTAAACTTAGGTATACTTATAACATATGCGACTTTAAGATTATACTTTATTTACAATAAATTTGGTAAGTATGATTTATTCCTTCTCGTGGTCGCTGACAAACTGAAAGCTAAGAAGCTAAGTTCATCTTTGCTGACAATGTATATATTTTAATAAAATGGTATTATCTACAAAAATTGTAATTGCTGGTGATTCCCCGGAACCAAAAAAAATTGCATGTCAAGCTCATTTCGATAAGATTAGACCGAGAGTAAACACATTTAATTTGTACGATAAACTTTAATGAGATACATGTTAAGTCTTCTTAACGTTGTATTGTTATTATTTTTCTCGATAAAATTTTTCATGGTTAGTGCCCATGCCGTATTGAATGAATGAAAATGATCGGTGTATCAAAATGAGGTTTTAAAATTATAGCAAGAAAAAACCAAATCTAATGTAATAAAGAAAGATACATTTTAAAAATAACATTTTACATTATTCATATAAAATTACAATAAAAGTGGATTGTATTATTAATTTTTCCAGTACAAACTAAACTTCCGCTTTATGTACAAATTTTTATACTCAAATAAAAAACGTTGCTAATATTTTATTTCAATGAAAATCTTGAGACAAAGAAAAGTACAGATTTGTGTGATTTTAGATATTTTTATAATCTCAAAGATTGAAAAATGTATTGATAGTATACATCAAGCTTTTTTTTTGCGATATAGAAATAAAGTGAAATACTCATCTTTATACAAACAAATTTATTAATTGTAATGTAATATATTTCATAATATGTTTGCTAACTAGAAAATTTATTAAATTAGATAATGCAGTATACAAAATATTTCGATTCACTGAACTGAATATCAGAAAACAGCAGTACTAATATAATTTCAGGTTACTAACTGTTTTGGAAGACTGATAATCATGAATAGCAGCAAAAAATTCTTCACCATATAGAAACAATTGCGAATCATATTTATTAGTGCGCAATAAACTATCAATATCTGCACGCGTCACGTAGGCACCCTTTGAATTATATACCGTATAACTTGAGAATCGATTGCTTGAAACCGGCGATGCGTTTATGAAATTGATAAAAGAGTGTCCGGTTGAGTTTATCGCCAACAACGTGTTATAGATTTTGTAACCATAGTCATGTTTTACGCGAGTCTCGAAAATCAGTTCTAAATCCATCGTAAACATCGCCAGGACTCGTTCGTATGGATTCCCCAATCCAGCGTAAGTAATGCCGATCCAAGATTGATTAGAGCCCTAAACCATTGATATGTATTTGTTTGAGAATGGTATCAAAGATGCAATACAATTTGAAGCAATCCTTATAGATAAAAAGAAACATCTAATAGTTTCAATTTAAAAGAAGACTTAAACTCACCGAATTAGCTGCAAGCCCCTCAATCTGATGATTAAAATATATTTCTTTTACCGTACTAAAGTGGTGATCAAGGATCTTCAACACAGCAGTTTTATCAGCAAAATTACCTACTAAAGCATAGTTGCGAACCTGCTCTTTGGGCATAAATTCTTTGACGATAAATGACTTAAAAAGTGAAATTTCACTTTGCGGTAACTGGCCTGTAACTTCAAGTCGGTAACCATTTACGTCAAAGCGACAAGGCAAACAATTTTCATGTCCATTTAAATAAATATCCAGCGTATTGTCAACGCGAATAAGCTGGGGTTCCAGAGTTGATTCAACAGAAGTTTCTAGGCTCGGAAGAGGATTGAACAGGCACAGAAATGGGTCGATCTGAAGCAACTTAAATCTCAATGAGCTATGTCTATATAAGAGTAAGATCTTACGATCGACGGCGGCCACTTGAACTCTTCCAACATGCGAATCAATGAACTCGAGATCGCATGTTTCAAAAGTTTTATCGCCGGATTGTACGCTGATGTAACTGTTGTTCTTAGACACGATATAGTAGTATGAATCGATCATTGTAAATGATGCATTGCCCCATGATACCACCGCCTGGGTACCAGTTATGACTGTTAGCAAAAGCAGCAAGATTAGCGTTGATCCCCGCATAGCGAATATTATTCTCAAAATCTATAAAACATTATTCATAAAAAAGTCGATACGTCGTGAATTCATTACCAGTCTTTTTGAAAAACAACATTTTTTTTCTGTACATAGATGTAAAAATCAAAAATCAGGCATTTCATAAATTTGCTCCAAGAGTTCAATGGTTTAAAAATCCTTAGGGATATTCGACAACATTAAGTATAAAAACATTAATCTAAAATGCGTAGTATATCATTTTGAAAACTGAGCCGCTCGTGAATTTTTTAAAAATCCAAAATGACAGTTGGAAATTTCTAATTAGTTAATTTTAAATGTTACTTACAAGAGATGAATTTTTTTGTTATTTATACGTTACTCACTTAATAAAGCGCATTTACAATAAAAGTTGCAAATGTGACTCGACGTCGTTCACAAACTAAGAGCAGAATGGCAACTTCATCTGTGTAAGCATTATATATGTCAGATAGAAGTTATCATTGCATAACGACTGTGATTGCTGGGTATTCCCCGGCAATAACAAGTTTTTGAATATCAAGCTTTTTTGATAAGATTATATAGAAAGCATACACATTTAATTTATTCGATAAACTTCAATAAAACCTGAAGTACCATACGTCGATTTCGTTTTATAACTACTATGTGTTAATAAATATATCTTTTATAGACGAATGTTCCTAAGACTAAATTACAAGCTCATATTTTCACGTCAACCTGAAAATACGCTGCCAGCTGCTCGGGCGGAATGCTTCCTTGGAGATAGCAGATATTTTTTGTTTAGTTATTTTTTAAGTAATAAGAATCTCTCGGGCAAAATGATTAGACAAAACGGGCATCTTTACAGCTGCATAAAAGAAGCATTCATCAACGAAGAACATCATTGACATTTAAATTGAATGATAATGTGTACAAGTAAATGTAATTGTTTGTTACGCCAATTTCCTTCAGATAAAATGGACTTCTTGGTGAGCCTTCGTGTTTAAGTTGATGTCGATCTGTAATTTTTTCACTATTCACGTCGTAACTGCACGGAGAACACTTTTTCTGACTTGGAAAAAAGATGTCAAAACTGTTTTGATGTGCCATCACTTCTGGCAATTTGTCGGGATAGGAACTTGGCACTTCATCCGTAAGGTCGGAAAATACATAGTGAGTTCTTCGTTCAGGATCGATCAACAGAAATGGTTTGTACGTCTGATGTTTCCATTTTTGACGAGCTCTTCGTCTCGTTTACCCCAGGTGACGATCTTATGATAAAGAGAGACTGCTTTAAACTTTCCGGTTATACTTTCATTCAATGGATTTAGTTTGATCTCAAATCATTGTTGAGTGACTGATTGATTCGTTACTCGAACATGGAGTTGTTCTTTGTAGTTAGATATCGCGTATAAATTGGAACCAATCGATACTGTTATGGGATTTTTAGAATAGAACCAATCATCTGTGCGTGTTTCCCGAGCTTCCGCTTGTAATAATGTAGATAGCAGAAGCAGTATAAATGCAGTAAATTGATCGAAATCAGATTGCTGATAGAAGAGATTATCACAAAGAGACTGTGATTACCAGGAATTCCCCGGCTTCGTAATGGTGTTAAGGAACCGTGAAAAGCATACAATGAATACAACGTTATGATTTCTTTTATAACCGATGCACTATAAGTTACTTACAACATCATGTTAGTAAAAATTGTTGTATTTTTAATCAGTACGACAGTTTTCTTTTATTATTTTTTATGAAAATTCATCAGACAATACATTTGTAAAAATATTATTGGATTAAATAGTACGTAATCATTTTCAATTAAATCATTCAATACACTTTACATCTGTAACACCACCCGACAAATCGTGCATAACCACACAATCTTTACTATCATCAACTAGCATAGCTTGAACTTCGTAATTCTTGTTGTTCTTTAGTGTTCTAATATCGTGCTCATTTAGAAGAGTTCCATCTGCAGTGTAACGTACGAGTCGTACACTCGTGAAATTGTCGAGGTTCGATCGGAATAAAAGAACTGCATGCCAATTGCCTTGCGAGTCAAAAGATGTTAAGGTTTTGTATAGAACATGATTGGCAATTCGTGGCAGACGAATGAATTGATTGAATGCCAGCTTATCGTTGAGCAATATTAAGTAGGAGGACTTTTTTGGATAGATCTTGCTGTAACCGAAGTAGGAATTTTTTCCGTCCTGTAAATAAAAAATTTTCCTTATTCAAATAAATATCAACCAGGCGTAAATAAATGCAAAAATAGTATTTCACAAAAAAAATATATTTTTTTAATGGCGGATCTAAGATGGTGTAGTTTTTTCCCCACCATCTTGAATCTACCCTTTCCAAAATTTGAGTTTTTCAAAATTTGAATTCTTAATTATCATAAAATTATAAAAAAACATTGGCTAAATTGAATAAAAACTACTTTAAAATCGCAACAATTTTATAAGAAACAGATGGCGTTGAGTGATGTCACTATTCCGCAAAGGATTGTAACATCCATTCAAAAAAAATCGATAATAAAAATAAAAAATAAGCACTTTGATTACGAGGCGCAATAAGAGCACAATGCGCCAAGTGTCAGGGTGGCCGAGCGGTCTAAGGCGCCAGACTCAAGGTTTATTTCCTTCTCGGCTATACGCATCGAGTAATACTGGGCATTCTGGTCCTCTCTGAGGGCGTGGGTTCGAATCCCACTCCTGACAATTGTTTTTTCTATTTTTTTTTTAATTCTTACTAGTGATAGATCAATACTTTGATTATTTTGCATTGATAATTCACGAATTATTTATAATTATTAATGAATAATTTTAATTTCTAGCATTCAATGTATATTCTCATCTTGATAAGAATCTTAAAATATACTTACATAACCAACGGCAAAATCATTGATGGTAGTACTGGCGAATATCGTCGGTGATTCTAAACCTTGATAATTTTCATCGAGCTTCCATACCTTTGCGTTTCCGTTATCAAAATTGTAGATATAGTAGTAAGTGTTTGTATTGGCAATTTCTCGCAAGTAAAATCGAGCTTTTGGAGAACCAGCATGCTTCAGCTGACCAGTTACCGCCATTTTTTCTCCATTTATATTATACCTGCACGGTGAGCATTTCGACTGATCTGGTAAGAATACATCGAAGCTGTTCTGATGGGTCACAATTTCAGCTGGTATGTGCACTTGAGAACTCGGTACTTCATCTACAAAATCTGGTAGGATTTTGTAAGTGCATTGTTTTGGATCAACTAACAAAACTACATAGTTGGTTCGTCTGGTAGTGCCGTTGTTGATTTTTTCTTGACTTCGTTCTCCCCAGACGATGATTTTCTGTGATAAAGCTGTTGCTTTGATTCTACCGAAAAAGTTTACTTTTGTGGAATCAATAGCTACTTTACAAGGTGCAATATTTTTGTCTGTCGAATCGATCCAAATGTGCATTGGATTTTGCGATACTGTGAATAATTGCGAGCCTATTGCCACTGTATATGGATTTTGAGTGCGATATTGTACATTTTCAAAGGCTTGTGTTTGTAACAATGTTGCCAATAACCATGTGGCCAACATTAGCTTGGGCATGATGCACAATTTATAGAATCTAAAAATCGAATAGTTATTTATAGTAAGATTAAATGCAAATTTATTGTAAATTTTAGAGATGAAATAGAGTGTTAAATCCAATTATGCTTACTGTTCAGTGAACGAGGCTTCACTCTGAGCGTCTTCTCTCGAACTGATGATACAGAACACATTGTGCAAGTTATATACACCGTTATGTATACTAATTACAGATAAATCACTGACGTTACGTTTAGTGGGTCATGAAGTGAAAACATTGCGATAAGATATGATTTGTACAAGTGGTGACTGTGTAAAGGCCGCTATTCAATTATCTCGCTAAGAAAAAGTTACAGCTGCGGGCCACCAAGTTTTCCGTAGAACTTATTATGCATGATACTATTTTTTGGAATGTTTACGGAACACATAGTCAGAACTTTTAATTAAGTAATGCTGACTAAGATAGATGAATAATTTTTTTATTTAACAGCAAATCTAAATCGATATATTTTTATGGTCTCTTTTATAAAAGTGATAAAATTAAAAGATTTTTTTTGGAGGAAGGGAGAGGTAGAATTGCTTTGGAAATATGACTACATGAAACTTTTTTTTTCTTTTTTTAATGTAAATGGTGATAAATCGTAAATCGTGGAATTTATTAGTTCGACAGTTTATTGCACAAATTTTTCTACAAAAATGTTACGTTTACAACTACAATTCGTTACTACATCATTTTTGCGATGCTCAATCAAACTTCCCTGCAACATCAATGCACTTGATGTTCGTAGTTTCCGTCGGATTAAGATAACCACTACGCACATGAGTGATCAGGCAATATTCTTGCTCACCGATTAGCGCAGCTTGCTCTTTCCTTTCAACTATAGCCCCCATATGAGGTCTTGTCCCAAGTAGAACCTGGCCTATGAGGCGACCATTTCCATTATAGCGCACCAGCGTAATTTTTTTGTTTGGTCCTTGTTTTTCTTGCTGAATCAAGGTCACATATGAATTACCCAGCGAATCGATGTTGGCGAAGGCATCGTCAAATTGGTAGTCATCGAGTAGAGGTAAAAGAGTTTCGAATACAATATTCAGTTTACTATCAAAAACGATGTAAACAGGTACTCTTGATTGTAGAAAGGTGGAGATAATGCCGATAAGCGGTTCATTTTCAACCTAATGATAATTTAATGTCATGAAAAGTCAAATTTGAAAGACGTATAATCAAAAGTACTTACGGAATTAATGGCAGCTCCAACGAGTTTGGTATTGGAATCTAAAATTTTGCTACGTTCTAAATTCAAGGATTCATCAAATAATGTGACAGCTACAGATTCATTGAGTAAATGATAAGCAGTAACATAGCGATGACTCTTTCCAACTGTGCGTACGTAAAATTGTAATTTTGTTGCTTGAGACTTCAATTGCTGAGTTACTCCAACTTTATTACCATCCAAGTCAAATGTACACGGCGAGCATTCAGTTTGACTAGGATAGAAGATGTCAAACCTGTCTTGGTGAATACTTACTTCGGGTTTGATACCATATAAAAAATCTGGTTCCTTATCGACGACATTTGGCAATACTCGATGAGTGCACGTTTTTGGATCAATCAGATAAACTTTGTAATACTGCAGTGTGTTTATTTCAGAAACTTTCCTATCTCCATCACCCCAGACAACGATTTTAGACTTGAGAGATGCAGCTTTGATTTTTGATCGAATCATATCCAGCTTTGGATCCAAAGGAATTATGCAAGGCTTATAATTATTGCTAGTAGAGGTAAGATTGTAATATGCTTTACGTTGTCCACCGATGACTAGGTTATAATATGATACAGTGACTAGATCCGAGCCGATGGCTACAGTGTGAGGATTGCTAGAGCTAAATTTTAGCTCTCTGGTTGGATTTGGAGTTCCATTGACTAACGCCACAAGGAGTGATGTTGCCAGGAATGCCAAGATGGTTGACTTCTGTGTCATGATGGATGTTCCGGGCTATATTTATAACCAGACTCTCGTTGATCAGTCTATTTAGCACATGAAGAAAAATTAATACAATATTATTATTAAAACATATATGAACTATCGGTACTTACAATTAATGAAATACGTTACACGTAGTGTCGCAGCAAACATTGATTAGGCGATTTACTCGATTAAGTTTATATAGAAGAAAATAGAGATATGATTAGATAACAGTGAAGTTTATTAAACGATTTCTTATATAAAAATTAAAAAAAATGCACTCTATTCCGCAGCCAAGTTTTTCCATTGTTGGATTTGTAGAGATTCATAATATAGATTAAATTTAATCATCATTTTTCTGGGTGTAAAGAAACTGATAGTATCTGTAATTCCCAATGTATTCCCGTTAACTTGCAAGTATCACTAATGTAAGGATCACGTATAAAGTCGAGTTAATCCAATAATCTTCAATAAATTATTTTTACGCGTTGGTATGAAATACCATCATATTATAAATGTAGTTTTATAATTTGCTATGTACAATGTTTGAATTGATTCGAGTTGCCATTTTCTCAACAAAATGAGGCGTCTCCTCTTCAACGAGATGCCTTGTCTCTTCTTCAACTAGATGAGCTGTCTCTTCCACATCAAGACTTGTTATCTCTTCTTCCAGTGAATTTGTCGTTTTTCCTTCGATGGGTATGGGATTATTTTTCTTAGATCGTAACAATGAAGTAGCAGACAAAGTCACAAATAAGAGTAATATTGCAGAAAATATAATGTATATAATGCTGTTTGGTATCCGAAGTCTAAAAAATGTAATTGCTTCTGTATTTTTTTTGAACGCGCGTTAGCTTACAAATCTAAACTTTTACTAACTTTGACTCAGAATACCTAATGAAGTTTGCATGTAGATTTTCGCTTCTGGATCCCACTACTGTTCGGCGAACAGTCATGGCCAACTCAATGCGAGTAAAGGGAAAACAGTTGAAAATTTAATGTTTGAACACTTATCGATGGTATTTCAATATTTTCATTGATTAATGGTCAAATCATTGCTAAACAATAACTGTTTTCATACGACTTTTTTTCAATATCAAACTGAGCCTATCAGCAGAACACCTTCTGGAAACCAAATGAAGAGCGTAGAAACAAAAATTCAAGCGAACATAAACAGAGACTTATTGAAAATTCGATACGTCTTCGCTATATCTCCAGAAAAATATAAGACAGAAAAATATAAGACAGTCACGTTCTCATTGTATCGCTTTTGTCTTTGAGCTAGATAATTAAGGTATTATTATAATTGAGCATCTTCTTGAAATAACTTCAAGAATGCTTCAGTTACACGATTTAATCTTGTACATCGAGGAAACAAATTTCATTATGATTGTTTTTGAAAAATCTAATAATTTTTTCAAGTTAGCCATGTATAAAATCACTAATCATTCTTCCTTTTTTTGTTGCAGGTAAGCGAAAGAACTGCATATTAACGATCTTCAATGAGTAAGTTAAACAATGCCTTTTCAAAGTACTACTATATCTCTAATTCCCCATAACCCCATTTTAAGAACCATTGATGACTTGAAGTCTACCAAATTCCCTTCACTTGAATCGAACAATTCAATATATAAATTAACTGACCATCGGGGTAAACTTACTTCGGCGACACTAAAGTTAAAGCGAAAAAGTAAGCCTTTGGCAAGCCCCTTCTACCCGGTCCGAAAGAAAAATTCGGGCTAAAGCCCGTAAGCGAGAAAGTCGACTCGGAATTTCATAAGACAGAGAGCCGAGGCTAAAACCACGCGGACGCCTTCCTCGTTGGGAGAGGGAGGATTAGGTTGCTCCTCGCGCGCAACGAAAATCCTTGGGGGTAAGAGCTTACCCTTTCGGGCTCTCTTCATAATCTATCAAAGGACTTAAGGAGTCCGCTAAAGGGCTGCCTCTTCAGCTACATTGATTACATTTTTCTTTTACCCCAGTCTTGTGCGCCTCTTCGCTGTGTATTACTCTAAGCTTGGAGCGATCTTATACGGGAAATTCGCGGAGTTTGTTGAGAAAATTAATAAATGATTCTTCATTCGGATGGTGCTGGCGAGTTAGAGATTGTTTTGGTTCTAAAATAATTTCAACAGCGAATTCATTAATTAATAACGCAAGGAGAGAAAAACGGAGCAAAATTTTTTGTTTAAGATAATTGTTACAATTTAGTATAACTATAGCGACTTCATTTTATTAAACACAAAGAAACATTTTTGATGAGGCGAAAAATGGTCGAACGCCATCTACTGATGGAAGCATGAAATCGAATATAAGAAATTGATAAACGACCAAGTTTTTACGCTGTTTTTCAAAACTATTGCGTGCGAGATAAATATTTGTATTTTAATTATGACAAAAATCGAACAATCCTCAAAAATTTAATTTACATTGACACCATTTACCAAACACAGACGCATTAATTACAAACCACTCGAACCTCCTTAACATGTCGACGACATCGTTTTCGGTCACTCAAGACTACTTCAACTGATAATCATCATCCTCCCCTTAATTAACAAACATTCCGTACACATATAAAAAAAACCTTGTACTCTCAGCGACTTCATCAAGCTTAATCACAGCCCAAACGAAGCTGAAAAAAAAAAAGAAGTACTCATTAATCCGAAGTGAAACGACAACGACAACGAGGGATGAGCGTAAAAAAAAGTATATAAGACTATATCGTCTCCACTTCGAACGGTATACAATGTTCGGTATATATACGCTTTGGTCGGTTGATTGTCCGTATACGGCGACAAAAGTTCAGCAAGCTTAAAAGCTCTCCTTCGAGCGGCGAGATTGCATTGTCCGCCACTTGTGCGCTGGCAAAAGGAGCCCTCTTCATTTTTGCAGTTTGCAGCGCGAGGAGATTTCGTTTCGTTTCATTGCGTCGTCGTCGTCGTCGCTGCTTTTGTGCGAAGTCTTCTTCGCGCGCTCACACACACACACCGCGTAATGGGCATGAAAGTGAGTTTGCTGTTTATTGTCGCGGGATCCTTTTTATCTTTCGGATTATCCGCGGTGAGATGAAAAAAAAAAGAGCTATTCTTTTTTTTATTTTTCTCGCTAAAAAAAACCCACAACCGCATATTCTATTTAATGCAATCGCACCATTACTGACAAACTTCAATTACTCGCAGGTGCGAATAACTCATCCCTAAAATTATGAAAATCACTTTCTCACCCGACGCCTCGCTCGTATATACATCAAAAGCACCTCGCGCGTTATCACCGCGCAACGAATTTCATAATACAATGCAGCACAAACACAGTAGCGTTATGCTGCTGCTTGGGCGTCAAACATTAGCCTCGAGGCATAATACACGAATTGCTGCTGTTGCTGCTGCTGCCGCGCAAACACACACACCTATTAATTCATTCTCTCCCGCGAGCGAAAAACAAAAGTGATTGTTTGAGATCGCTAAAATATTTTTCACGGATTTGAATAATGCAGCCACACGCATTTACACATACGCACACTCGTTTCGTATTCAGTATACGCGTAGCAGCAGCAGCAGCAGCTGAGCCAATCAAGTGATGATAGCGAGTATAGCAGCGGCAACGGCAGCGTCGACGAAATCGATAATTCACGTGTGCGTGCATATTCGCTTCTCGCAGATGACGCTGATTGGATGCAACGGCGCTATGCTGCTACTAGTGTTTGCGCTGCGTGATGTCGCCGGTTTGACAGCGACGTGCGCCTCTCTGTCTGTGATTGTGCACTTTGCTCGCGGGGCGTTCGTCGTTGCTCACATAACTTGCATACAACTGCGTGCGTACGTGTGTAAGTGTGTGTATGTGTGTTTGGATTTGAACGGTTGTAGGGTGAGATGCTTTTGAAGGTGATGTGAAATTCGGTTTGGAGTGATTTTCGGCGTTTTGGGAGAGTGAGAATGAGCTTTTATGTAGGATTTTTAGTTGTTGCGTTTGTTATGAATTACCAATGTCGAATGATATTTTTTTTTTCGTAAATATCAGTGGATAAAGTGTTAAAAGATGTGTGCTCAGCTTTCACATAAATTTTTTTATCGCAAATCATATTATATAGATCTCTTGTTTTATTTCTTGCGTTTTTCAAAGTGGCATTCTATTTCTTCCGATAGATGGATCACCACTGAGTCTCATTGTTTTGTGAAATAGATCAATCATTAATTTAAGTAATTCAGTTTAGAAGCATCAAAATTGAATTCTAGCATTGATCTGAAATCGAATTGTATAAGTAATCTCGGTAGTAATATTTTCTAGAAATCACTTAAAAAAATAAACATTAATAAAAAATCTCCCTACTCATTTATAAAATAACAAAATATCACTAAACCTTCAAGATAACGATCCGCAATTCGCGCTTCAACCAATTGATTCTCGTAAATACAACGTCAACTAAACACGTCGAACTCGACAAGCATCAGAGACCACACCCCAGCGTACATCGCATCCTCGTCAATCCTTAAAGTCTGAAGATAGAGAGCAAGAGATAAAAGCGTCGCGGCTAAGATAAAAAAAAAGCACGACGAGCTCGGCGATAAGCGTTCCAACCAATATATATGAGCAAATCCACAAAAAAACTGCCGTAATTCGAGAAAGTTGGGGCGAATTTTCAAAAGGGGTGCACGCT
>JAWWMK010053851.1:0-39071 GCA_035047105.1 Galeopsomyia nigrocyanea | reverse complement strand
CACGATAATAGTGACCTTTCCCAACTATAAAAGCAGCAATAAGTGACGGCTTTGATTTCGTTGAATTTCCAACGATGCAGCGTTCTTCAGACTCATCTGAAAGCAGCCACGAAGCAATTATCTTGCAAGCTCGTCCTCTCTCTCTCTCTCTCTCTCTCTCTCTTATACTCTCTGCATCAAAGCTAAAGCCAAGCTTATGTGTTTGCAGACAGGACTGCGTTGTATATATAAGTAACATCAATGCGGCAGAAGAGCTTTCAGTGTTGCGAGGAGGGATTATATTATATAGCCAAAGCAAAGCTCTTCTCTTTGACGACGACTACTGCACACGTGCAACATCAGATAGCTTTGCGTTAGCTGCAGGTGTGTGCGTTCTACGCTCTAAATTGAACTCGCTGAGGCAAGGAAAATACGATACGCTTGCATTATCGAATTTATATGTACGTATATACGTTTGTGTCTGTATGGTACGAGTATTTCCTGTCTGCTGATTATATTGCGCGAATTTGCGCTTCTCGATTGTTTATATACCAACGCACATGAAATGACACACGTTGAGTTCAATGACACTCTGAAAATATGCGATTGGTTGGTTGGATTGTTAAGGAGAAATTCTCTTTTGTCAAATCTAATCTCTGCTTTTGTTTACTTGGATTTTGTAGACTCAATTTTTTTAACAGTTTTTTTTTGTCAAGGGTAATCAAATTTAAGTAGTCATTCAAGACTGCGTTTAAATCTACGCAATGGATTTATTTAAATGTAAAATTTTTTTTTCGTATGTAACATTGTTTTAAGCCTTACTGGCACTCAAGAAAGATGAAATAAAAGTTTATAGCGATATTAACTAAATATATCGCGATAGAGAGGTAATAATTGAATTTTTTTACTTTTTTTTTGCGTAGATATAAGAAAAAGTAACCAAACCAAGGAGCAGGGAGCGGATTGAAAAATGGGGTGATTAATTTATCATTCTTTTCAATTACGTAAATAATTTACTTCATTTAAAATGAGGAATTAGCCAAGAAAGCCTTTTTTTCAAATTTTTGCGTAGATTTAGCCTCAGTGATAATGAAAATGATTTATTTGAAAAAACTATTTTTTAATTTCGTTGAATTCTGTTTGAAGCTCATCGTGAAATGACATTCCAATGAGTCACTTATTTTCTATGCGCAGTGACTTCCCGCACGTATACACATTTTTTGCTTGATTTTCATTATAATTTAACGTTAAAGTATGTATTGATTCGGTTGGAAATTATCTTTTGAATTACGAATTTAATTCAACTCATAATAAATTTTTCTCTCGATAAGAATTTAATTTTTTTGTATAAAGCCTCGAAAAAAATGTTAGTCTGGAAATAATAATATGTATAAAGAGAAAACATTTTTGTACAGCAATCAATCGTGTTTACGAGTGCAGAAAATGACGGCAGTCTCTGTGGTGAAAACATGCATGCACTTGCGCATGTATTATTTCATAATCGCTCGTCCATTTTCAAATCTTCACCCTTTTGCTTTATGTTTATACTTAGATGGTCTGCGCTTACTGCTCGGTTGATCACCGTTGCAGTTATATGAAGCAGCCAGTCGGTCTCTGCGGTAACCGTTACAAAGCAACTTGTTGTAAATAGAAATACGTGAAAAGTGAGGAAAAAAAAAGGAAAGGAGAAATAAAGACTTTAATTAAACTTGTAATTTTTTAATGACTTACAAATTAATTTGTTGTTTTATTTGACATGAGAACTGAGTTATTTACTATGTAGTTGTGGATATGATACACAAATTAAAAAAATATTCCAGTTTTGAACTTTTGAATCACGCCTCATCGCGGTGGTTGAACAACTTCGAATTATCGATATGCGCGGAAATAATACCGCGCTAAAAAAAGTCTTATTGAATATTCAAATAAATTGATATTTGAAAGCTGTATGATATACGTTTTAAACGTTCGAGTGAAATGGTGATATACAGCATAAACGAGATTTTCCGAAAAATTATTGATTCAGAGCACGATCTGAGACAGAAACAGAAATATCCTATTTATGCATATTTAGTTATTCTACAGTTTAAAAAAGACCTGAAAAGAAGAAATTTGCTACAAGAACGCAAAAAATTGTTATAAGTCTCTTAATAAATCGACGAATGGACGATCTTAGTTTTGAAACTATTTTTCAGCTTATGAATGAACAAGCTCACGTATTTGATTTACGCTGGTTCAGGTACTTTGATTCGTTTTTTTTTTTGTGTTTCGATTTGTTTATTACACTTACGATTATAGCCACAACTATTATGATACATACGCGGTATTCTTGTACACGTTATATTATGGCACTATCTTTCGAATAATAGATTTTGACATTTCTACCAGGTTTAAATCAATTTTTTTGTATATCGTAATCGAACAATATAAATAATTATTGCTTAAACTCGCACGAATATTATATTTGAGATGAATTTTTTTATATAGTGCAAACTTTTACTCTGTTTTAGGTCAAAACATATTTCAATAAGAATTTATGAAGTAATAATCTGTTTAGCATCAGTATTCACGCGAAAAACAATTGGATAGAAAAGATGAGATCCACTCGTATGAACGCTAAAAACAATATTTAAAAATCATCACCATACATGAATTTCAACTAAAGCATCGTCTTTTTTCATTAATCATTCTATAAACGACTATAGCACTCGGAAAGTTATAATTTTTATCATTTTTTAGTCATTAAGGTTTTAAAAAATCATCACCAATACCGATCGAAAGTGTGATCATAATATTTTAGACGGAAGCTCTGAAATTATTATAATTTTGACTTCTGATTTGAATGAGACTTTGTTCTCAATTGGATGAAAATGCAAATCATTACTTTCTTTTAATTACAGTTGAAAATACGAATGGGTTTATGTCATGTCCTCAATGTAATCAACTATAACTATATTTTATATTTCAATAAAAACAGTATAGCTTTTTTGAATCTTGTATGAAGTATAAATTTAATAGTGACTGCAAGCAAGTATGTTAATATTTCAAATAAAATTTGATACCATAATATACCTGCATTGCCGACATGTTGCCGACTGCTGTGCACGTATTGCCATGTATAGAGAGCGCCTTAGAGCAGCATTGTTGCACCAGCTGATTTTTGTATAACAAATTATGCCATAATCAAATAGATTAGGGCTTTTTCCTTCCTGTTGAATGATCAATGATTATAACCATCCATATGAAACTCTATTGCATTCTTTGTAGGGATTGGTTTTTTTAGATGACAAGATAATAATAATATACTGATGTGAATTACTTATTTGTATAATTAAAAATCTGATATTATTCTCGGAAATGAGATTTAAAATAAATTTTTTGCTTCACAAATAAAATCCTTATCACTATTGTAATCAATTTAAGAAAATTTGCCCAATTTAAATACATAGAGATGATTATTGGTTTAATATGAGGTTTATAAATAATTTCATTCATCAGCTCGTTCATCATTTATTATATTTTTTGCACTTCAATTTCTTTTAGTGTACATTTACGTAAGATAACTAGATTATTTGCAATTTGAAAATCAAGTTAAAAAAACTTTTGTGCATAAAGAAATAAATTTATAAGACGCTTAGACTATACTATACACTTATTTTACAAGATAAGTTAATGAGATATGCTTTTTTCTTTCATAAAAAAATTTCAAAAACAGAATTTTTTATTGACATTTATGATATGCTAAATATCTCGCTTGCTCATGATTGAAGAAGTCATTATTTTTCAAAATTATAGACAATTATAACAGATAAAACAAAAACAGAATTTTCTTTTGATTAATCTATTACACATAAAATTATTACGCCATACAACAATCTCGTTTGAAAGTGTTATACGCAAACTGCAGTCCTTACTGTCGCGAACTATCACAAATTCAAGCTATCCTAGAATATTTTGAACAATCTTTAATAATTTTCAAAGGCGTCGTAGGATCGGTCGTGGTTTGCTTGTCACATTTAATCAAAGACACGATCCTTATGAATTCTCGCATTTCACTGTTGTTCAAATGCATAAAAATGTTCTCGGAAAAACAATCTGATAAACGAGCATTGGTCAAATAAGCCAGGCATTGTTTTGCAAGAGGTAAAAGTTTACTTCTGTCCAACCCTCTGTTAAATTTCAATTTCATCAAGTAGCCGTAACAGCCATAAGTTTCATCAAAAGAATCTGATTCTACAACAGCTTTCACAGTGCTATTGTTTATGTATTTTATCATTTCATAATCTTCTTCAAATAGAAGATCAAACATTGAAATGTCATTATTAATTTCAGTGTTTCTAAAAATTTCGATTTCAATGTAGCATTTAGATTCTAAATCATTCAAGTCCTGATTCTGATAACTGGATAGTGGATGTTTTAATAATTTTTTTAAATCAAAAAAGTTTTGGGAAATATTCTTATAAGCATCTTGTGAAATCAATCCGATAATTGATAGCTTTAATGCATGGTTAAAAAGTATCCAAAGTATTTGAAATAAATCTTCCTGTAATCTCCCATAAGCCGCCAGAACAGATTTTATTTGCCTGCAGACACATTGATAAGGAGTCTCACCTTTACAATCTGCAGCTGTCATATCTGCACCAAACATTAATAAATCCTCAACAACTTCGGGAGTGATGGTTTCACAAGCTACATAAAGAGGCGTTTTTCCTTGTTTGTCCGGAACATTAACATCAGCACCCAATGTCACATAGTGATGAAAAATTGGTCGGAATTCAGAATAACAATGATAACGTTTGTTTAATAAAATGTGCAATGGGGTTTTTCCATTGGACTGTTTCATATTAATGTCAGCCTCTTTCATCAGTAGTAGATCAATAACCTCTATACAAAATAAATTTGTGGCAATGTGTAACGGTGTTGCTAGGTTCAGAGCTTCTGTGCAATTCACATTGGCATTGTAATCTAATAAAATTTCTACCGTCTTCACGTCCTTCTTATACGTTGCTAAATGAAGAGGAGTCCGCTTTTTTTTGTTAGTAGCATTGACGTTAGCACCCAAGTTCAACAAGATTTTCATAATATCTAATCTTTCAATATCTCTGTATTCTCTGTCCATAGATATGTAATGTAAAATTGAACCATTTTTATAGCATTGTTCCACATTTACTTTGCATTTCAAAAGGCAATTTAACAGTGTTTTTCGCCTATTACACATTTCTTTCATTAAACTTTTCAACAACAGCATTCTAATGACACTTTTATACTTTATAGTACGATGCATTGTAGTCAATATTTTTTTTAGATTGAAATAACACACATAAAATAAAGGTCCATTTCCAAAAGTATCAATCTTATTCACATCACTATTGTATTTAATGAGCAGCTCAATAATATTTATCTGATCTTCTCGATTTAATGACCAATCAATTATTGTAGATTCTTCATCATCTTCACACAGATCAAAGTAATCATGAGGATAATAAAGTTTCAATTCACCTTCCATTTCTGTAACATCTATAAAATTATTATCATAGAGTCCATAATCCTTATCCATTTCCATTTCTTCAAAAATTTGCATGCCTCTCAAGTAATCTTCAATTAATGTTCTAAATTTCTCGTATGTATACTGACATGCAATGTGAAATGGTGTAAAACCTCTTGCATCACATATCCCAACATCAGCATTCTGTTCCAGTAGAAACTGCACGATTTCCTCTCTATTAAAGGCAGCAGCAAAATGTAATGGTGAACATCCACACCAATCAATATCATCATTGTGATTTACATAGCGGATATTTGGATCCAAAGGAACACAGACATTCTTAGATGCTCCATTTCTCAAGAAGCCTGCAACAATGCTGAGATCATTTCTTGTGCACGCTATGTGAAAGTGTGAGAGACCTGCAGAGTTAACAGGATTTGCATTTATAATAGCATGCACAGTCAACAGAAAATCTAATATTTCGTAATTTTTAGCTTGAAATGCATAGTGTACAGGGGTATTGCCATCAGAATCCTGTTTTGTTATATCTGCACCATACTTTATTAGGAATTTTACCACTTTAATGGATGACTCTCTTGCAGCTATATGCAATGGTGACATTTTGTGGTATGCCTCTTGTTCTAGATCTGCACCGCTATCCAAAAGCAATTTTATTGTTCTTCTGCACGTATACTTTGTTGCAAAGTGCAATGGTGAAAACCCTTGGTATATTGGAGAGTCTAAATGGACAGAATCACTGATTGAGGCTCCATTAAGTAAGTAATGACTAATAGCTCTTACTTTATTCTGAGTACACATTATATGGAAATGTGAAATTCCATACTCATTAACAGGGTTGAGATATTCTCTTTCAGTAGCACTGATAATTAAATCTATTATTTCCTCGTTTACTTTGTAGCGACCATTATTAATATCAGCTATTTCTTCTTTGACTTCAAGTGCAATATGAAGAGGAGATGATCCTCTACTATCTAGAGTTCCCACATCTGCGTAGTTATCTAATAAAAAACTTACTATATCTGCTTGAACATATTTAACAGCACAATGTAACAGTGAAAAACCATCCAAATAATCAAATAATGCCCATCCTTCTTCACAAGATTTGATTGAAGTGTTGACTGTGAAATCCAATCCAATATCCAATAGTTCCGAGACGCTTTCTTTATCATCAATTATGACTGCCACAAATATTAAACCTAATAAAGTAGTATGTTCTGGGAAACTATCCATTATTTTTTCGTATGATCCCCACAGTAAACAAAGAATGTCTTGATGATCATGTTTCACAGCTAAACAAAATGGAGTTTCATTATTTGTATTTTTTGTTGTCGGTAAGAGCCCTTTTTTCAGAAGTAATTTGATTAATGGAATATCATGCCTCTGCACTGCATAATGGTAGAGAAACATATCATCCAAAACTTTATCCTTGGCGTTAGATATAATTAAATTCGTTATGTTTGAATCTTCTCGGTTTATCGCTGTATGTAAGGGAGTTTTTCCATTTTTATCAATTGTTGCTATGTCAAGTGCAGCGCCATTCAACAATAGTTTCTGAGTTAAATGAAAATTAGCGAGTTCTACTGCATAATGAAGAGGCGTTTTTTCACCGTGAGTTTTTACTTTTTTGTAAACTCTAAAGCCATTGCTCACCAAAAAATCTGCAACTTTTGTATGTCCTTCACTAAGAGCAGTAATTACAAGAGAATAGTCACGATAACTTTCATCATCTAATGATACAGGTGTTATTTCTAGCTTTCTTATTATATCTTTCACCATGCCTTTTTTAACAAGATTTTCTAGAGAGCACTCTTCAATATTCACACTGGATGGCATTGTGGTAGACTTTTCATAAAGGTAATACAATAGGCCTAAACCTCAAATCAAACTATCTGCAAATAAAAAAAAGCAAGACATTAATCAATCTTTCAATACATCAGAAACAGCATTATTTTTTTTAATGTCTTAATTTATCATCAGAATTATTTTATTTTCATTTTGTAATGTAACAAAATTTTGAGAATTTCTCTTGCATTTCATGCAATTTAGAGATAACCCATCAAGGCTAGCATACCTGAATCAATTACTTTTTCTTTATTTGTGATGACTGATGATGATATCTATATCTGTTTACATACCACACTCGCCTCCCATCGTATGAGCATAACGTAAGCACGCCACGTCTACATTGCTTGTATGAATGTTAATTTTTCCTTTTTTTTCAACGCAGGTTTTATTAGTCACGATCTTTTCAACAAGTTACGAGACTGAATCAGACTAGATTCATTAGTTATGGCCGAATTATAAATAGCGAAAAAGCTCACTTAAAAATAGCACGAACACAGTTAACTAATGCTAATCAATGGCCATCAATCACCATCAATGGCTGCCAATGGCGTCATAACAAAAGTGAAAGCAAACAAAGACAGACAACAAAAAAAACCTTGTGGCACATCCAAAATGGCGATTGTTCTGCACATGCGCACTTCATATTAGGACTATTTTCAAAATTCCGATCTGTCGGACAGGTCGGGAACTGCATTATTAACTGTTATTGTCTGTTATTATTTACATAAAAAATCTTAAATTTTCTTCCTTATTTGATCAATTATAAATCATAAAACTAAATAGTTTTAAAAATGCAAAGGTCTATTAGACTACTGTAAACTTTAATTGACATTTTGTTTTGTTTCAGATAAAGTAAACTTGAAATTAATGATATAAGCTTCATTTTGGGAGATGAGAATATTCAACATTTGAATGATCAAATGGTGATAATCTAAAATTAAATCTAAAAGTTTATTTTTATCACTTTCAGTAAAATGAAATTTTATAAGAAGTTCAACAATAAAAAAATTAATAAGGAGCTAAAATAACTACTTTTTTCATTTAATTCTATTAAGACTTTTTTTTACCAAACTCAATTTTCATAGTGATTTACATATTTCATTTGGCTGTGTCACTTTGAACATAAATATTTCTAGCATTTTACAATTTTTGTGTTGAATATACAACAGTTGTGTTCGTATATTATAATGAAATTACTTGGAATTTTATTTTTTGCAAAAATCAATTGGTTTTTATTTTATAAAATTATTTTAATATTTTTAATTTGCTTAGAAAAATGTTGTATGAGAAATCATGAAATCAGTATGGGATTTGTAACACAAAAAACCATTATAATTTATTTGAAATTTTATATTTATTTATCAAAATTTAAAATCACACAATTGGGATAAAAGTAATACATGATGATAGAAGTGAATGAATCCTTTAAACACAGTTTTCCTCTAGATACATACATATTTTATAAAAAATACTTTACAAAAAATAAGGAATTTATTACCGTTAAAACCGAGGAAAAATTTTTTTTTTTTATGATTATACTCTTTAATTCACTTACTTCACTCATTCATTTCTGTAATAAGAAGTCAAAATGTTTTTTCATAGTGGGTAGACATTCACATCACCCTGAATCCTTTTTATTTGAATTTTTTATTCTTTTCAGTTTGATTCTTTGAGTCAATAAAAATGTTGTTTTTTACTACCTAAAAATAACAAAGAGTTATTGAATAATTTCAAAAATAAAAAATCTATCAATATTGAATAATAATTACAAGCTACTTACATTTTTTTTAGCATCTACATTGTTCAAATCCTTATTTGCAGTTTCACTTTTACACTTGTGTGCATAATGCCCAGTCTCATTGCATTTATAACAAACTTTCTTATAAGCAGGGCAGTTTTTAAATGCATGCCCTGTTCCACATTTTGAACAGACAGATTTTGAAAATTTCTGTTTAGTAGACAAATTTGATTCTTGAGATTTAACATCAGGTGAAATATTCTCCTCCTTAGATGCTGCAAGCTTTTTCATGATTTCAGCGTTGAGTTCAAATTGCTTGTAAGTTATTATCAATTTGTTGATATCCAAGTTTTCCACTTCAAAGATAATTTTTCTCAAATCCTTGTCTTGTATGCCCATTATTACCACATCTCTTATCATACTTTCAGCCAGATGGCCAAAATTACAAGTTTTAACTTTCTCTTTCAAGTCAGCAATATAAGCATCGATAGACTCGTTATTCTTCCTGGACCTAGTATAAAACTTGAATCTCTCTTCTACTTCGTTCTTAGGTGGATCAAAATGTTCATCAAACTTTTGTAGCAAAATATCATAGTTTTGCTTGTCACTGTCACAATCAAACTTCATATCTTGCATTGCTTCAATGCCCAACTTGCCAATGGTATTCAACAGGAAACAAGCTTTCACATCGTTACTTTTTTTATCAAATCCAGCAGTTTTCAAAAATATTGTAAACTCTTGTTTCCACATTTTCCAAGTTTTGTCCATAGGCTCTTTATTTGCTAGTGGTTCGGGTGGACGAGCATAGGATTCCATTTTCAAATTTTGCAAACAAAATGCTGTAATACATGAGAGACACAATAAAATTAAAATCAAGCATTTGAACAATTTCTTGAATGGAAAAATTAATTCACAATATGATAAAATAAGAGTAATATTTTTTAAAACTGCCACATGCTCTGAATAATTTCAATTAAAACTAAGCATTTGCAAAAAAATTTACTAGGTTAGCCAATAGCAGATTAATTAAAATATCGATATGACTTGTTATTTTTACATTATTAACTATGATATTATTATTATTGGTTGCAACAACAAAAATAATTATTTCAATAATGCTGTATATCTCAACAAGTGAATAAATCTTACCAGTTCTAAACAAAAGTGATTAGCCAAGTGTTAGCGCAGCCAAGCACACCCAAGTACCATTTGCTATTGTTTTAGCGTGGGCTCGGCGTCTTGCTTGCCTCAAACGGCTCAATAATTGTCAATAATAAATCAAAACAACGCCACCGCAACATAAGTATCTGTCAGCTGTCTGCGACATCTCTGCGAGCTGCCATATTGGAATGACGTCACTAGGTCGCAAGACTCGCAAGTGGTCGCAAGTTTCGTGTGTTGCTTGCCGATTTCTGAATTTTCTCATGCTGAAGGGGAAAGTTTAGGAAAGTCGTTACTATATTTACTCATTAAGTTCATTACAATAAGAATATTGCTATCATTTGAAGGCGATTATCTATCAATCATCACAAATCACAAGAGAATAGAGGTAATTAATTAATGCCTTGAAAAGTAAGTTATTCAAATTCTAATATTTTTGTTATTTTTATCAATAATCTTTTAAAAAACTATAATTTTGTATACATGTATGAATGAAATATAATTAATTTTAAGACAAGTTTGATATGAAATAATTAATGACTTTTACTCTTACAGGAGGTTACATGAAAGATTTTATGCTTTTGCAAAAGTCCATGGATTATATATTGATATTAATAATGGAATTTGTTGAAGTGGAATGCTACAGCAATTGCATGCTGGAAGTAGGAATAGAAAAAGAATCTGAATCTAATCCAGAGATATTACTACCCACAACACATGGTAATTAGTAAATTAGATTTGAAATTTCTTTTAATATTTATAATACTTTTTAACATTCAGATTCAGATCCTCTTGCTTCGATTGAAAACAAACGTCGAGACAATGAACATATTCCAGTGAAGAAAAACTTAGTAAATAAGGAAGAATTTGTTTGTTATTGGGATGGAAATAAAAGTTATGGTAAATTCGTCTAATTTTTCAGTTTTTGATGCAATATAACTCATAATGAAATTCAAATTAGTTAATAAGTGCTTTTAATTTTTTATTTAGATGAAAATTATAATGACAGTCAAGTTTTGATTGAGAATTACAATGCTAAGATTTCAGAATGGCATACGAATTTTGTTATTAACGGACACTTTTTAACAGATTTACTGTCAACCGAAACTTCAGAAAAAATAGACACATATAAAGGTAATACTTATCATATGCTAAAATATTTTCACTTTGCAGTAATTGGCATTAAAACTTGCTTATGACATATTTGTTTTGATATGTGCTTATAGAAAATATGATCTATTTATTTATATTTTTTTAAATTAATCAAACTTATTTTTTAGAATGTCCAAAATGTGAAAAGAAATTGAAGTCAAAAAGTTTAAAAAAGCATCGTCTCCATTGTGAAAAGGATGCAGATTTGCAGTGTAATTATTGCTCATTCAAAACTAAATATAAACATTGCTTAGAAAACCATTTAATATTAGTGCATGCTGACATAGACAAGTCCGTGAATAATGCTGGTTTTTCAAATTTAGGTGAAGTACATACAACTTATATGTATGATTTTAGTTATTTGACATTAATTTTAATTATGCAATCTGTTTAGTATGCTTAAGATGTGAGAAGAAGTTTGCTAGTAATAAATCTTTAAAGAAACATGAACATTATTGCAATAATCCAGAATATTTTCATTGCAATAGTTGCTCTTATAAAACAAAGCACAAATATAATTTGATCATGCATATTGAGTTAGTACATTCTTCAGTCAACTGTGTTGGTAATAATAATGATTTCACTTCTATTATTTTAATACTAATGAAGACAAAATTTTTGATCATGTAAGAATAATCTGCTCAAACTATTTTTCAGCGTGCTCTAAATGTGGAAAAAGGTTGAAAAATCGAAATACTTTATCTGTACACTTTTTCTATTGTGGAAAGGAGCCTAATTTTCAATGTGGCAGTTGTTCTTATAAAACAAAATACAAAAGAGATTTCATTTTACATTTTGCTAAAATCCAGTCAAAAGATGTGATGTCTGTGAAAACTAATTTCAATGAACTGCTCAACATTTAGTAATTAAAAAAATGATAATTCAAAAAATAGTAAGCTTGCAACTAATTATTAGACATAATGATAGGTAGATTTACATTTGTTTAGAAGGATTATTACTAAAATAATTATAAGTTTGACAAAAGTCTAAAAGTTTATAAGTAAAATAGTAATATTGTATCAATTATTTAAATTATTATAAAAAGAAATATTTTCTGTGATTCGAAAAAAGTGATTGCAAGCTTAGGAAAAAATGTTTGATACCACAGTTTTTATTAGCATCATTATAGATTAAAAACTGAAACTTGAATTTAGTTGAAGCACACTAGAAGTGTTGAAATTGAAAGATTCTCTTATATGTCGATACTTGTTTGATAATTAGTAGTATTAAATAAATATTTGATTCTCAGACAGCACATCTATTGAAAAAATATTTATACATGGCCTGCGTTCAGCAGAGCACTGTTGAGATTACATTGTTCAGTAATGCTTATACTTATTATATGTCACAGACCATATGCATAACAGAGATATAACGATATTTGTTATATTTATTTATCATAACTGCACCTGCGTCATCAATGGCTTTTTAATATATTCTAAATCAATATTGTTTATTTTATATTTAAATCAATACTAACTTATTTTAATAATAAGTAATACTTATTTTATGTGTAATTAATAAACAATTTAATAAAAATAATTGTCAACGTGGAAACAGTCTTATGCTATTTTTATTGAATATTCATAATAAATTTCTCAAATATTTTGTTACAATACTTAAGTTTATATTTGTAAGGTCTTTACAATTTTATTTTTGAAGATTCAAAATATTTAAATTTTTACGTTCTAAAATTACATGGTTGGGTAGAGGTTTACCTACCTAGAAGAAGCTCGTTGCGTCTTCATTGCATTCAGAAGAAAACCAATCTCGAAAAAATGAGAACAATGGCACAGTTTACAATGGGGAGGTTAAGTATTTATGCAATAAATCTTTTATTTATCGTCATATTGTTGAATATGCATTGCAATTATAAGAACATCACAGTGTTAAAATTTTCATTTTATGTGTTGATAGTCTATTCATTTTTAATATAATAATTGAAATTTTAACAATTGAAAAAAAAGTTTCAGGAGCAAGCATCTTCCAGAAGTGCTGGAAAATTCCAATACTTTTAAAGCTAACATTGTTAAAAAAGAACCTGTAGGTGATGAATTAGATAACATTGCCCATAAGCATGGTAAATGTGGTAAATACTCATTTAATTTATAGCTAATAAAATCCATGGGTTTTGGGTTCGCTTTAAATTGAATTTGCGACTCAATCTCTTGATATTATTTTCTCTGTATGAAAATTCACAAAAATAAAACTTTATTTTAATATTCTAATATTTTCTACTTTTTAGAAAATAGCCTTCATCCAATCAAACAGGAGTATTATAATAAGCCCGAGCCCGAACTTGATTTGGATTGGGATGAAGAATATACTTTTTACGGTGAGTTGGAACAAATGAGATATTAGCTGCTAGAAATTAAAATACTTTGAGAAAATATCTTCTATTTTAATTGTATAAGTAACAATCAATTTATATAGTTTATTACAAAATTATCCATGTTACAGGTATCACTCCTGAAAATAATAATGTCTCCTGTAATGTTGTACTTCCCAAACTGTACAATCCAAGAATGCTTTTGGAAAGGCTTTCAGACTCCGTTTTAACAAAATTTTCTAAACCACAAGATATTGATTTGAAAACTGAAAATCTTCATACTGGAACAGGTTTGTATACAGATAATATAATTGCATAATATGTAATTAGCAATCATTCAAAAGTGTTGTATGCTTTACAGAAGCTGAACATATTCTTGCTGGATGTAACGGAGCAGATGGTACTTCTGTAGCTGACAATCCTTCAAGTACGTGGCACATAATAAAGTATCTCTATTTTCAATTCTATAAGCATGCAGTAACTTGATATTGCTAATCTTTATTTGCAATTTCAACTTTCTCTGTAGACCTCTTACTTCCACATCTTTTTTTTTTTTGAAAATTCATCTACAACAAATGGCTTTCATGTGATGATTCTTTTTATTTTCTTTAATCATCAATTTATTAAAGTAATTCTATGCTAATAATTTAATAAGAATATTTTTTTTTAATTCAAGTGAGTAGATAAAATTTATGATTGCGAGTTAGAGTAAAATGGTGTGTTACAAGACTTGATTTAGATTTCATTTATTACAAATAAGATTAAATATCTTTACTAGGCAACTCAATTTTGCAGAATTGTATTTATTTTAATGAAAATTGATATTCATTTCTATAGAATGTTCAAAGTGTACGAAGCAACTTAAAAGTCAGTTGAGCTTGCGCCATCATTTGCTTTACTGTGGAAAACTACCTCATTTTCAATTTAGTCACTGTACATATAAAATAAAGTACAAATCGGCTTTGAAAACTCATACTTCACTAAAAGATCTAACAAAAAAAATTACTAGAAAAAAACTTATTTCCTGTGGTAAGAATGGCCAACAGCGTAAACAATGCCCTTTTACAATCAATCATAAAAGTGGTTCACACAAGCAGATGAAAAAAGTGCATTGCAACAATCTGCATCTATTTCAAAAGTTCTTATTCTATTCATAATAATAGATATTCTTCTCTCTATGATCTCAGTTCTTAATTTTTTAATTACAGCTTGTTCAAAGTGCAATAAGAGTTTTAATTATAAAAAATCATTAGAAAAACACATCTTTAACTGTAAAGGAAATTCAGGTGTCCAAGCTAATCGATGCAGTTACAAAACTGGAAAAAAGAACCTTTTGAAAAAGCATATTACATTGAAGAAATTTGAGTGTAAAGGAGGTGAGTGGTACTTATATATACGCGAGAGTGTGATTCTCTATAAGATCTAATAATTTAACATTCAGCATTATAATAATACAAAGAAAGAATTTATTGTTTCAATTTAACATTTCAATTCCAATGCGCTCTGTTCTTACGCGAAAAATAGCTTTCGTCAATCATAAAATTGCTCTTGCATTCACTCGTGCAACCTTTGAATGGCAGTAATTTAAAATAATAGGATGCATCAAAACTCAAGAAATAATGTACATTTCGATAATATACATACATCTATTTATTATTAAAAAAAATTAATTAGAAAGTATGTATACATCTCCTTAATTTTTCAGTTACAGCTTGTTCAAAGTGCAATAAAAAGTTTAAATATAAGAAATCATTAGAGAAACACCTGAATCACTGTGAGGAGAGTGTAGATCATGAAGTCAATCAATCCCTTTACGAAACTACTAAAAGAGATGTTGCAAAAAAGGATACTACAGTGAAAAATGCTGCAAGTAAGTTTTTACTTGTAATATGTATTATAAAAATGAGGTCCTGTTTACTTATAGCTTTTGGACTGTCGTTTTTCAATTTAATATAAAATAATATTCCGCTTACATGGTAATATGACTATTTCATAAAGCAGTTCAATCATTGGAACTTTGAAGACGATTTATTTTCATGATTTGACGAGTTTAAGTTAAGATAATATCATGTACTTTTTTATTTTCAGTATGTCCAAAGTGCGCAAAAAAGTTCAAAAACGGAAAACTGTTAAAAAGACATTTAATTTTTTGCGGAAAAAAGAAGAATTTACAATGCAAACATTGTCCTTTTAAAACAAAATATCCATCAAATTTAGCATACCATGTTTTTCATATCCATGTTGAGAAAAAGAATTATCAAAAAGGTACACGTTTTTTTATAATATGAGTAATTGATGGCATCTTTAGCATAAATTATATTTTGTATTTATTAATATTCTTGAGTTTCCTACATTGTTAATGAAGTAAAAATCCAATATTGTTTTTAGAATATTCTAATTGTAACAAACAGTTAAAAAAACAGAGTAACTTGAAAGTTCACTCATATCATCCTGGACAATCGCCTCGTTTTTAAACCTATTGCTCAAAGCATTTTTACTTATGCAATCTATGTATATATACGAAATATTTCATTAAATACTGAAGACAATTCTGTGATTATACATTATATCATTTCAGCGTGTCCGAAATGTGGAAAATTGTATACAAACCAACAATCATTGAAAAGTCACCTGTTTTTTTGTGGAAAAGAGCGTCATCTACGATGCGATCTTTGCTCTTATAAAACTAGTAGAAAAGGAGACCTGACTAGACATATGTTAGGTATTCATTTGGAAAAGAATATCAATTACTTTTTATGTAAGAAGAATGTATACTTTTATATGAAATTTAATTCACACAGTTTTGAAAAGACACAAGTCATTCAATCAGATGTTACATTACAAAAAGTAATATTTTATGTTTTTTCAGCATGTTCAAAATGTGGCAAATATTTCAAAAACCAGAGAACTTTGATCCAACACTCATACTGCTGTAATCAAGAGCCCCGTTTTCAATGTGATAATTGTGCTTACAAAACTAAAAACAAATTAACTTTGAAGAATCATATTTTACGAGTTCATTTAGAAAAAAATGTGAACTATTTTTTGCGTAAGAATCGAATCGCTATATTTATATGATTTTTTCTCGTAATTTGGATAAATAGTTCAATTAAACATGTTTTTAGCATGTTCAAAATGTGGAAAAAGGTACAAAAATCAGCCATCATTACATCAACACTTACATTTCTGTGGAAGAGAACCTCAGTTCCAATGTGATCATTGTTCTCATAAAACGTGTAGAAAACCGGATTTGGGCAAACATATTTTAGCAGTTCATTTAGAAAAAGATGTTAATTATTTTTTAAGTAAGAAGGATGAATACTTTTAATTGAAATTCCCTACACACAATTAGAAAAATACATGAATCCGAATTATATATAACATTACATCAAACAACTATATAAAAGAATATTTTGTGATTTTTCAGCATGTTCAAAATGTGGAAGAAAATACAAAAACCAACAATCGTTGACACGACATTCATATTTCTGTGGAAAAGAACCTCATTTTCACTGTGATTATTGTTCGTACAGAAAAAATACGAAAGAGAGTTTAAAAAAGCATATTATTGCTATGCATCTGAAAAAAGATGTGAACTATCTTTTGCGTAAGAAATAAATCGCTGTAATTGTACTGTTCTTTCTCATAACTTGGATAAATATTTTTAAAAAACTGTTTACAGCGCGTTCAAAATGTGGAGGAAGATACAAAAACCAGCAATCTGTGACTCGACACTCAGATCTATGTAGAAAAAAGTCCCAATGTGGTAATACATCTGGTCGGACTTATAAGGATGGAAATTCTTTGGAAAGTCGTTTAGTTTATCGTGGAAAAATATCGACGCGTAAAAAGGGTTCAACAAAGCTCATCTCTTCAGTACATTGCAATAATAAGGGAAGTTCTCGAGGTAATACAATATTTTATCAATATAAAATCTTCGTTATTGTATATTGTTTTCAATATTCATTTTATCAAGATAGAAGAATTACATTAAGTTAATATTTTGACATGTATATGAATGTGCTTGTTTTACTTTTTCAGGTTGTGCAAAATACAAAAATAGTCATGAAAAGAAGAAAAAATTATAAATTATTCATCCAAGATAGAAAAAAAAGAGCATGATCATTAATTTTAGTTTGTATATATAAACAGTGCAAAAAATCACAGTAAGAAGTACTTTAAAGTGAAATAATTTTCGTAATTTAACAGCATTGCAGATTATAAACATATATTATTTCAGTGCCATATATTATTGGCCAATTTTATAAAATAATTCTATTTTACATGTAAATTTTAATTTTTTTAATGACCATTCAAGTCATGAAATCAAATATTATATGTATTTTTGTTTAGTTTATTCTTAAGAGATTGAGTAAATTCTTACACTATAAATTAGTTTTCTTTGTAACTCTATAAATTACATTTTATTTGGACCCAAGAACTTTTTCCTACTGTTTTTATATCAATTGTAAAAGTATCTAAACGTAATAAATATTGCAACCATAATGATACCGTTATTCTATCTTCATTCTTAAGTTCTTTGCATGTCTTAAAATTCTCACTTCTAGAGCTATCATTATTAGATCCATACCTAACATTTCAATTCCGATGCGCTCTGCCCTTTTACGTTACGCGTAAACTAGTCTTCGTCAATCATAAATATGCTCTTGCATTCGCTCGCGCAACCATTGAATGACAGTAATTTAAAAAAAAAAATAGGATGGATCGAAACTAGAAAAATAATTTACATTTGGATAATATGCATGAATACTGTATTATTAAAAAAAAAATAATTAGAACGTTTTGACGGGTTTTGAGGTCGAATAAAAAAAAAATAGCATGTTGAAATAAGTCAGTTTATTCTCGAAATTATAATATTGAAAGTAACAAATCAATTTTATTATATTATTTGATGAAACAATTTTTTTACAAGTAGACAAAATATATTTTGTGTTACATATAAGTAAATAGTATTTACAAATCTTATAACTGCATATTCGTTGTAATTTCTCAATATTTTAATTCATTTGAACACAGAAAACAAATAAATGTAGACTACGTCTAAATCTACGCAATGGGATAACTTTTTATCAATTTGTTTTTAATTGTAAAAAAATGTGTACTCTTTGCAGCACTTCAGAAACATGAAATGAAGGTTTTGAACGAGTTAAATAGCATATATATCGCGGTTGAGAGAGAATAATTTGAATTAAAGAATTGTTGCGTCGATATAAAAACTATTATATATATCTACACAAAAATCAGGTTGGCAACGAAACAAAACCAGGGGGACGGGGCGGGGGGCCTTACCGTGAGAAAAATGTCAATCAATACGTTTAATTCAGTGATTATATGCACAAATAATAAACAATATTTTTCACTTTTGCGTAGATTTAGCCAGGGCGATAAAGACCTTTGATAGCTTTTCAAAATTTTTCCTCAGGAATCACCAAAGGAGGAATCCATCAATTTTTTTAGTACTACTTATAAATTAGTTAAGTAATTATGCCGCAACTAACATATATAATTAATGCTTTGATTTATACATGAAATAAATTAATTTATTCTTTGATATTTTGTACTACTTCTTAGAACCCGCGAAGGCACAACAGGTTTCGAATACTGTTCCTTAGCAATTGCCAAGCAAGAGGCATCCACAAAGTCATTCAATTCATAATAGTTGAGATAGCCAAATATATTTTCAGAACAAATTGCTGGCAAATGGAATCCAGACAAATGCTTTAACACCATTTTTGCATAACTCTCACAAACATATCTTCTAACACCTCTCATACATTTAACATCAAGAATGTTGCCATATATAGGAAATTTTTTGTTAAAATCATCTGATTGAACAATGTTTCTGAGCGTATCGTTTTTTATATGTTTTGTCATTGAACTTTCATTTTTGAACATAATATCATAAAGAGAATGTCTTGAATCAATTTTAATTGATTTCATCAATTCTATCTCTTGTTTGCATTCATTTATTTTTTCTTTGTCATCTTTGTCTAGAACTTCAGGCAGATATTTTTCCAATATGACTCGTAATTTTGATCTGGTAATCAGATTATTCTCACTTACATAGAGACCCATAGTTGTTAATTTGATCAAGTGATTGTAAAGCGTTGCTAACGTGTGTATGAAATCGGTATCAGGTGCTAGGTTGCTCAAATATAGAGGCTTTGCTTTATTTTTGTAAATGTAATACAAAACACTTTTACCGTGATAATCTTCAATGTTGATGTCAGCTCCACAATCAATCAAACTACCAACGGCTTCGTTTTGCTGTGAACAAGCCATGAAAAGAGGTGTTTTCCCATTTAAATCTTGAGCATCGACGTCTGCGCCATATTCAATCAAATTATATATCGGAGTTTCAAAATCGGAGTAGCCAGAAAAACTTTGTGAAACTAGTAGATGCAAAGGAGTAGTACCATCTAATTGTTTGAGATTTACATTACATTTTTTCTCGATGAGCAACGTTATAATATTTGCACTTTGAGCACAAAGACAATGGCTTGTTGCAACATGAAGAGGCGAGCATTTTACGTTATCAATGCTGTTCACTGCAGCATTGTAATTCAATAATAACATTACAAGCCTTTCATTTAATTCTTTTACAGCAGAATGCAGAGGAGTTTGCATTGTTTCGTTTTTTGCATTCACATCAGCTCCATTTTGTAAGAACAACTTTGCCAATTCATTTTTCTTCTCATCAGGCATTGTTTTGTTCAAAATAATGTAATGTAGAATTGAACAATGCTCGTAACATTTGTCAGGATTTGCATTGGCTTGGAAAAGAATGTTTAAAATGAGATTCCTTCTAGTATCCATTTCGTTGTATAAACAATTAGTTAATATTTGATCCTTGAAAACAATTTGAAGACCATTAGGACTATGTGCTGCATCAATTATTCTATTTGCATTGAGATAACAAGCATAGAATAGAGGTCCATTCCCAAAACTGTCAAGACAATTCACATCACTTTTGTATTTTATCAGCACGTTGATTATTTTCATGTGTTCTTTTCTATTGGCTGACCAATCAATAATTTTCATAGATTTACTTGATTCACTAAACTGATTTTCATTTTCCATTTTATTCTTGTTAGAGTCCATATTTCTGTCAAGTTCACATCGTTCTTCCGAACTGTTTTGAATCAATTCTTCAAATTTGTTGTGCATATATTGGCATGCCAAGTGCAATGGTGTGAAGCCTCTTGCATCTTTTATTTCTACATTGGCATTGTTGATCAATAATAGGCGAACGATTTTCGACTTGTTAAATGAGACGGCAAAATGAAGAGGCGAACATCCGCGCCAATCAATATCATTATGATGCTTGGAATACTTTATTTCTGGATCTATTGGGACACACTTGTTAACATGTACTCCTCTTTTTATGAAGCTCTCTACAGCACTGAGATTATTTCTTGTACATGCTATATGAAAATGTGATATACCTATAATGTTGATTGGATTTGAGTTTGCAATTGTTTGTAAAGATAATAATAAATCTAAAATTGCATGTCGTTTTGCCATGAAAGCATAGTGAACAGGTGTGTTTCCACAAGCATCTTTGTTGAATATATTAGCACCATATTTCATAAGTAATCCTACTACCTCGACAGATGTTTCTTTGGATGCAACATGTAATGGTGTAATTTTTTCAAATCCTTCTTGATTAATATTCCCACCATATTTGATTAGCATTTCAACATTTTCTTTGCAACCATATTTTGCAGCTAAATGTAAAGGGGAAAATCTGTAACAAGAAGAACCAATCAAATCAACAGAGTCATCAACCCAAGCTCCATTTTTCAAAAAATATTCAAGGATTTCAGGTCGATCTCTCATGCATGCTGCATGAAAATACATTCTCCGTTCATTGCTTTGACCAATGTTTGATTTTATGCTGGCTTTTAAAATTTCTTCAATGATCTTTTTATTGTTCTCAATCTTCAGATGGTTTTCCCAAACATTGTCTGTTTCAGCTTTTACAGCCAAACATAGAGGAGATATGCCTTTCTTATTTTTTTTAGTGAAGTCAACACCATTTTCCAAAAGAAATTTTACAGTTTCTAACTGTGCATGTTCAACAGCCAAAAAAAAGAGCGTACAACCTACATAATTCCTTAGTACTGACCAGCCACCAGGACAAGATATTATAGGTCTGTTTATGTGGAATCCAGTAGATATAGATTTCTTCAAGAAATTTATATTACCAGTAATGCTTGCAATGTATGTGAGAGCAACATTTGTATAATTATTTAAGAGAAAGTTTTTCATATCATATGATGACCACAATAGATTAAGAATGGCTATTTCTTGCTTTTCAACAGCTATACAAAATGGAGTTTCATTGTTTTTATTCTTTTTTGTTAATGAAAATCCTCTTTCTAATAATAAATTAACTATTTCAGGTTGACTGTTTTCAACAGCATAATGTACTAAATACTGACTGTCTAAGGTGGCTACAGGAACGGTTGACAAAAACAAATGAATTATTGCAATTTGATTTGTTCTAATAGCATAATGAACAGGAGTTTGTCCAGTCTCATTTTGCGTCTCAATATCAAAAATTGCTCCTCTACTCAATAATTTGTTAACTAGATTTACATCACCCATCTCAACTGCATAATGCAAAGGTGTTTCTGTAGGTGCAGATTTGCACCCTCTATAAACACGAAATCCATTGTCAATAAGAAAAAGGGCAATATCCAGACGCTGTCTTTCCAGAGCTGATTGTACAAGTAAATAATCAAGGTACTGATTGTCGTTGAAAAGATCTGCAGGTGCTATTTCCAATAAACCACGAAAGTTATCTACAGTACCTTTATTGAGAAAATTTACTATCAGTAAAAAATCCTCTAGCTGATCAACCATAGTTGAAGGCGTTTACTCTTTTACTTAAATGTCAAAGTGCATATCACAATATTTGCAACCTGCAACAAAATAAATCATTTTTTTAGGTTATGGCCTGAATTAAAGCTATCAAAATATAACTTTACTTTGCAAAGTGCTTTTCTAAATATAATTTTACGGTATTTCTATTTGAAATATACTTATAATAATCTTTACTCCTTACGTGTAGTTCAAAACACCATAAATAAATCTTTGCCTTCTAAGTTTTCGATGTAAAAACAAAAATTAACTCGTTAGCAAAATAACCAGAATGATTGAACGGTTGTAGTTGTTAAACTTAATCTTATCGTTATCTTTGAGTGAAAAGCTTTTTTTTACGTTTTTATAGAGTTTCTTGGAAAAAAACTCCTAAGCTCCACTTTCCAACAATAATAATGGCATCGTGAACAAAATTGACATTGACAAATGACGAAATGACAAAGCAAGTATGAATGCAAGCACACATTCTAAGTATTCTAACCTCTAAAGAGTCTAAAGTCGAAAAGTTGGCGGGAAACCGGGGAAACGGATTAAATCTGATTCTCGCGCCCAGTCGCGACCGACAAGCTAGATTCCGAAAATAAATATAAGTATACCGACGATGGTACCGACTGAAATTTTCAACATAAATAAATTCGCACATATAATGATAATAAATAATAGTATTTTTATTTTATTTTTGTGATTTTGCGTCAGATCCATGGTCAAACTCACAATGAATTCTGAGTAAAATTAAAATAATATAATTAAAATAAAATAAAAATCTAATTTAATGTTTTTTTCTAAAAAGTGTAAGCCAATTATTTATTAATATCATTTAGAGGAGAGGTCGTGACAAGGAAACACATTATTGTCGAAACCAATAACATTCTCAGAATAAACAAACATATTTTTATAAAAGTAGAAATTTATTTACCACTGGATTGGATTGACACTCTCTTTTTATATTAATTCACAAAGCTTATAACATAGAATTTACTGCTGCAAACATTTGATTTTATGTAGATATAAAATATCAAATAATTAACTATGAATGAAAGTACAATCCTGATTACAGTCATAAAGCACAGTAATAATAAATAAAATCTAAGCAAGCAAATACTTATTTTTAATAAAATTATTTATAAAACATTTTAGTTCATGATATACTTTTCGTCTATGGAATATCGGATCGGCAGAGCGCTATTTTGATCGCAGGGATCATCTCGTATCAGTTTTTTATGTGACTCCGTAAAGTATTTAATACGAAATTAAAATTAAGTTAAAAAATTAGTTAAATCGTACTGCATTCGCACGTTTCAGATCACAAAAATAAAGTTACATTTCAGTAAATGCTAATGGTAACGAAATGGACTTTGAAAATCTTCAGTCAACCGAAGTTCAGTCTAATCTCCGGCGTTTGTGTGATGGCTCTTCTACACACGTCATTGAAATTATTTTCTGCAACTCATGATTTCCCATGAACCTTAAAATTTCATCAACACAAATATCAGGAAATTCAAAATTCACAAGCGCTTTCAGTGAGCTTCTTGCACATGGAAGTAAATTGACTCTAGCCAAAGCTTTCTTGTACTGGAGTTTCAATATTTCGGCTAAATGTCGATATTTATCGTGATTATCGTTATTTTCGCAGAAATAATGGTCAACTGATGCCCGGCGAGCTGGTAACATTGCTGGGTAAGCGGCAACTGCTCCAGTGTCAGATAAAAAGTCATAGGCTGTAAGGTGACATGAGTCGATTTCGTCTTCTTCTAACCGAACATCTTCAAGGTGGCATTCTATTCGCATATAATACAATTTATCTTCTTCATATAACTCAGCAAAAATGTCTTTGTTTGAAACGCTGACATGAATTTCATACAATTGTAGTTTATATAAATGCTTCGATAACTCATAAACAACTTTTTGACGAGAATCTTCCTCTCCTTCGTTGTATTTCCTAGCGTAGGCAAGAGGAGTCAAATCTTTTTCATCAGCTATGTTGACATCAGCTCCGTTTTTCAATAATCCGATGACACCATTGCAGTTACCAAAATTAACTGCATAGTGCAAAGCTGTTTGACCTACAATCATACCATTACACATTAACGTCGATTGGAAACAGATTTCAGTTGATCAAGACACTATTTGAAGAAATTTTGTAAAATGGCATTTAGGAAGTAAATTTCTTATTGAATAGGTTCGCAGGAATTTTTGTAGAGTAATTTGTATGACTTTTTTCAGAAAAATATAAAAACTGCAAATCTCTAGTTTTACTTTTGAAATATTTGAATTAACAAAATTACAACCCCAACATACCTCTTTTGTCTTGGTAGTTGATGTCAAAATTTGCTGATGTAAGACACTTGATAATCTTTATATAATTGTCGAGCGAGATATCCCCTCTAAATGTTCTATGTTCCAAATGAATAGACACAACGTTATGAATAGGAGTCCGTCCCATGTCATCCAACTGATATTTTGAAGGATGATCTATCAACTCTTTAAATATGGCTTTTTCACTAAAACTTATTTCATTATCTTCGATTAAAAGACCAATCGCTATGTATCCTTCTTGCGACAAAGAGTTGAAAAGGTTAATACTGTAACCATGTTTCAGGAAGAAGTCGATCATTTGGTTTGTAATGTTCATTAAACTCAATATTTCCTCGAAAGGAGTTGCACCATGAAGATTTTTTGCGTTCACGTCAGCCCCAGCCCTGAAAAAAAAATGCAATGATATACTTGCTCTTTTAAATTTAAAAGAAATTATTGAGTAATGAAATTAAAAAACTTACTCAATAAGAATTGTAAAAATCTCTTCATCAAAAGTTAGATTTCTTGTAGGCATATGGAGAGGGGTATTGCCACAGTAATCTCGAGCGTGAACGTCAGCGCCATGTTTCAACAGTAACTTGACCATTTCTTTAAATGGAATACTTGCGGCTAGATGCAATGGAGTACGTCCACCTTGACCTTGCATAAAGTAATCAGTTGAACAATTAACATTTACTCCTTGTTTTAGAAATTCTTCGACGACAGCAAGTCGGTTGTTGTAGCAGGCTAAATGAAAATGAGATAAGCCATTCGCGTCGGTCGGGTTGACAGTAAAATCCTTTTGAGCTTTAAAGGCAATGTCCAATTCAGGAAAGTCTAAAAGAAAAAAAGAACACTTAACTTTAGATGATTTGAAATTGAATTATGGCAACCTCATGAAAATTCTCGACTTAAAATACTTTACCAACTCCATGACAACATAAAGATTCCATGCCATGAATGGGACTTTCCAAATTGTCATTTTGAAGTGTGACATCAGCTCCGTGGTTTACCAGTAGCTCAATAATCACAGAGAGCTCAGATGGAAACGAAATACGGTTGGTACACAAGACCTGAATTGGCGTGGAATTCGGCCAAACTGGAGAGGTTGCTTTTACACGAATATTCGCATCAATTCCACGAGCCAAAGCCTCTTTGGCCTTGTCGACATCCACGACACAACAAGCGATATGCAAAGCTGTTATGCCAATCTCCTCTTCAACGCGTTGCTGTACTGCTTCAAAACCGAAAAGTGTCGAAATGAATTCGTCCTCCTTTTCTGCATTGCCCTCTTCAGGGTGTCTTCTGGGTTCCAATTTAAATACGTTATAAAGTGGCATGGAGCCGTCAGGTAGCTTTGCAAAAGGGTCTGCACCTCTACGAATGAGTACTTCCATGGCGCTTGTGTTGAGTTTTTTCATGGCCAAATGCAAAGGCGTGTAACCGTTGAATTTGGCTAAAGAGGAGAGTCTGCCTTCAGCACTGTCCAATTTTATCGTTGCATCTATATTCGCTCCGTTATCGAGAAGTTTCTTGACGAGATTTGCATGGTCCATATAGCTGGCTATATGGAGATAGCTCAATCCAAAACTAGTAACACAATCTTGCGACAGATTCAACGATGACAAAATTTCTTCATATGCTTCAAAAAGGTAATCGAAATCAAGGACGTAATGGATTGGAGTTAGGCCGTGGATATCTTGAATGGTAAAGTCAGCTCCGTTGGCTAATAACAATCTCACTATTTCTTCGTCATCCATGATAATAGCCATGTGTAAAGGAGTTGAGCCGGAACTGAAAAGATGTTTATCATTTCCTCCTAATCCGCAGCTGATTTTCACTTGAGTATTTGCATCAGCTCCATTTGTCAGAAGAATTTCAACTAATTCTTGATCAACGGATGCACATGCTATGTGTAAGTGTGACAAACCATAATTGTTGATTCGATTTACCGTTTTCTCATGGTATTGTATCATTCGCATTGCTATATCTCTTTGTCCTAATTCAAAAGTAAAGTGAAGAGGAGTTGAGCCATTTAAATCTTGAATAGTGACATCAGCTTCTGCAATTAAAAGTTTTTCTAGTTTTCCAGCCCATCTGATGTTTTGAATCCTTCTATATTCATAGAGTTCTGGATATAACTTTTCAATGTCTACATAAAAGTCTAAAGAGTTAATAGATTTTTGTCTCAAAAGAACAACTAAATGCATTGGTGTGTATCTTGGCCACAATGGCGAGTGCAAAGGAATGAACATATTCACATTGATTCTTTCCAAGTATTCAGAGAAGTCTGAATCTTTAACAGTAGCATCAATAAAATCTGACAAAAAAGTTTGGCCATCTGAAAATACGATATTTTTCCAGTCTGTTTGACATCTGATTATAGAACTTACATCGTTCTTAAAATGCTGGAGACACAAATCAAATGGAGTAACTCCTTTAACGTCTTTACTTAAAATGTTTGCTCCTTTATTCAGTAACAATTTAACTGTATCAATGTTACAACAAGCAGCAAAATGCAAAGCAGTATAACCAGGCCAGAGAGGTGAATCTTTGCTCACACAAGTTTCCAAGTCCAAATCTTGTTTGAGTAAAATTTCTACTATTGTCTGACTTTGGAAATGACAAGCTACATGTAAATATGATAACCCAGTACTGCTAAAACTCTTCTGCTGACTAATAACACCTTCCTCAACATATTCATGTTGATGTATAATAAGATTAATCATCTTCTCATATTCTTCAATGTCTTTTTTCAACTCCTGGCAAGACTCTTCATCTCCCATATTCTTTAGTTTACAAGTTTTCAGATTTCGTTCAATGAGAACTTGCAGGGGATTAATTCTTTTAGCATCTTGAAGATTCATAACTGCACCATATTCAAAAAGAATTTTCATGCTTTCCAAGTTTCCATATTTTGCTATGAAGTGCAATGGTGTGTATCCAGGTAACAAAGGTGAATTCATGTTAACTCTGTCATTAACAGATACACCATTGTTCAAAAAAAATCTGATGGCATCAGAATTATTCATCATACAAGCAATATGGAAATGTGATAATCCAAATTTATTGCATGGATTTGCAGAGTTATTAGACTGGATATGCAAGAAAAGTACAGAATTTATAAATGGTCGCTCGAACTCATATTTCAATTGGTAACTCCTCTTGGATTTTTGATAAACTTTTTCAATTACTGAATGAAGCACTGTATTGCCTTTGATATTTTTAATGGTAAAATCTGCACCTTGCTTCACTAAGATAGTAGCAATTTCAAAATCATTGTGTTCTACTGCCAGATGTAAAATAGTACTGCCTATGGATTGAGGTTCCTTGTACTTGAAATAATTATTCTCTGGAATCAGATAGTTGACGTCGCCTTCACTTTCTAAGATGTTCTCAACAATCCTCTGTTTACTCCTCAAAAATGGTTGCTGGATGACAGTATTTAGTAGAGCTATCTTTTTGTAACTGTTCTCATTATTCACTTCATCAGCTTCTGAGGCCATCCTGATGTTTCTAAATAAAAAAGTAATATGTAAATTAAACCTTTAGTTTTTTATCAACAACGAAACTATTCAAGTGCACATAAATTCACCAAAAATTGAAAATTTGATTTGTCTATATCCAAGCAAACTTTTATTGTTGTGAAAAATGATAATTATGAGATTTGGAAAATGAAATGTTTCGCGAAATTTGTCTGCTAAAATGTTGTAATATACGACAATATAAATTGAGATAAAATTATTATTTCTGTAGCCTTTGTGTATGTTATACCCTAACCTAACTTATAAATCAAAACATACACTAAAAATCGTATTATATAACTGTCACTGCATATGTATGTATTCCTAACAAGTCAAATAAAGGGCTAACTCTTAACGTCAAATGGCGAGCCATATAATTTAATAAATATAATAATGATAAAATATGTATGTATGTCTTACGCGCTACTATATAGCCAGTTCTCGTAAATATGATCTTACTGTGAACAATACAACTCAGCAACACCGTGGAGCTTAATTTATAAATATATGTAATCTGAACAGATTTTCGTAGACTACTTTACTAACGTTAATGAAGTAACAATAACAAGACCAGAAGACTGAAAAACACTGAAAAATCGGGACACAGTACGCACCAAGCAGCACCAAGTATCACAATTTTCAGCACACTCGGCCACTGCGGCGAACCTTGTTGCCAATTGCTGCTATTGTTAACGCTGACCAATCAGAGGGGCGCGTCTACGCCGGCAATAGCATTCTTTGTAATTTAAACACTTAAATAAAAATGCATTAATAGTAAAATGAAATATATTTTATCAACTTTAATAATATGCTACTATTTTATAAACTCATATCAATCATGCAATGTGAAAAAAAAAATTCTATTAAAAAATAGTGAAAATTTTAAAACGAAAAATTAATCCAATGATGAATCATTTTTAAACTTCAAAATCAATTGACGTTTAAATAATTCTATTTTTAAAAAGATTTCAAGTTCTTAATATAATAATAAATCTTTTTTATTATAAAAATCATCAAAAAGTCATAGTGATAAAAACGAAAAGAATTGAGATCGGATATGGAAATTGAATTTTTGTAAACCATTATTTAGGTTTTGTGCGATCTCAAAAACTTGAAGAAAAAAAACATCAAAATTATACCACCGAAAAATTTCATCACTTCAAAATTTTCTTACGCGCATAAAAAGTTTCAATCTGGGTATAATTCCATTGTTCATATTAATTCAAAATCATGTTAATCCAGCGTTCAAATATGTACATACAATCAATGCTGTGATGAAAAAAAAGCGAGAAAAAAAAGCATATTATAGACTTGATGTAATTTTATAGTTCTAAATTGGTAGATCACTAAAATTCATTGTAATAAAGATTTACTTTTAATATTTGATCATTTTTCCCTTGACATATTTTTCAAATATATCAGTTATAGTTATATATAATTATTCTATTTGCCTTATATTAGCATTAATGAGTACACAAATGTCAAATATGACATCCGTCATTACGATCGTTAGACTTCAGATAGATGTGCATGTCGTGACTATAAGCCTTGTCAATTTGACATTGTCTATTTTAGTGTGTTATGTGTACAACATCCGATTCAGTATGATTTTATCTTTCTACATGCAAACAAACTTTCCTCAAAAATCCACAGCAGTGATCCGCTGTTTTGTGCGCATTTATTGAATAATGATTTTACAAACAGTGTTTTAAATTAATTGCATGTCAATCAATGTAAAATGGATCAATTAACGGTGAATATGCAGAGGTTGACAACTTTTGGAAATTCTTTTTTTCTCTGTGATTCAAGTAAGTTTTTTCATAAAAATAACTGTAATTGTCGATTTATAATTTTTGTTTTGCAAAGTAAAATATGATTTATATGTGAAAAAGAACGATTGGTTTATTTCACTAATTTTTAAATTCCAAAATGTTGATAATAAAGTATAAAAAAAGAAAAATAATTATCTTCAAGTATTTTACTGATTTTTCAGCTGTTTTTTTTATTGTAACGATCATTGGTTTAACTGGATTTTGGTGGTCCACAAGTATTATAGAATTTGGCACAAGTATAGTGAAAACCATCCAATTAGCTGCCACATTGCCCGGTCCGCCTGCTTTTCCACTGATTGGCAATGCATTGAAGTTGGCTTGTTATCCAGAAAGTAATATTCATCATACGAAATAACAAACATTATTTTTTAATATTTCTGCTTATTACAAATAGTCCTAAAAAGATTGATTTTTTTAAATTTTAGTTTTAAAATCAAAACTTAGTAAATGTTTAGTTATCAAATAATGTAGACGTTCTATTAATTTAGATAATATTATAAACTACAGAAAAATTACCACTTTGCGTTACAAAATCTCAAATATTTTATAAAAACTGGCAATAACGACACAATACAATTGGTTTTAATTTCTAGAAATATTGGATAGATTCCTTGAGCTAGCACGTGAATATCAGACACCAATGCGATTTTGGTTGGGGCCACAAATACTAATTATCTTAGCTGAACCACGAGATTACGAGGTATATTAAGATACATACAAATCCCATAAGTAAGTTTTTCACAAATAATTCAGAAAAATTTCAGGTGGTATTAGGCTGTCGAGAGGGAAGTTACAAACACGAAATATATCATGTTGCCAAGCCACTTTTTGGTCAAGGTTTACTCACAGGATCAGGTGAAGTCTTTGATATTAAATTGTATTGATTAATACTTAATAAATTATTTAATTTCACATAATTACAAAGGTCCAAGGCATAGAAGTCATCGCAAAGTGATATTGCCAATGCTAAACAACAAAGCTCTAAATGAATACTTTGAATGTTTTAACAAACATAGCCGGATCTGCTCAGAATTGATTGACAAAAAAGTGAATACTGGTCCATTTAATATCCATGAGTTTATGACGAGTTGCTCTTACGATATTGTTTTCGGTGATTATGCATAAATTTTTCAAACTATTATAATTTCTTTAACATTCAAATGATTTCGATTTCGATTTTACTACATTGTAACACAAAGCAAATCTTAGTAAAATATTTATTTTAATGTTAAAGAAACCTTTTCAACCCATTATTCGTTTACTATGGTGTTATTTTTATTAATTTCATTGAATCTACTGAAAAATAAAATTCGATTAAAGATTAACTGAAGAAAATAGCGTATTACATTTTATTAGTAAAAACAGGTAATTCAATATGAAAAATACATCTATTTTTTCTAGAAACTATCCTGGGATTACCCGCAAGTGTGCGAAAAGAAAAGCCGAAAGAACTTATTCATTGCATCAAAACGTACGAGGTTCTAATTAGAAATTTTTTTAATTTAAAAATAAATTTTAGAACTCGAATAAATAAGTATCTAACTATTGTAAAATTATCTTTCAACTCTTCTATTAAATTTTTGTTTAGTATGCATGAACTCATGTACGCAAGAGCTTTGAAAGCGTGGCTACATCCAGATTGGATATACTATCGTGTCAGCGCGGGAAAGAAGCAAAGGCAATCTGAAATATTTATTCGAAATTTTATAGAAGATGTATGTAAAAGAAAAATCCGCATTGATTTGTTGCAAACGAAATGGCGTCAGAATAGTTAATTAACTGATAATTTTTACAGGCAGTATCACGTACAAAAGAGCGCTACTATGCCGAGAAAATGAAAGGTATCCCGGAGAGGACAAAATTTGTATTTATTGAACAGTTGATCGATTATGTGATTAAGAATAATTTCATGACCGACAGTCAAATGTGCGAAGAACTATTTACGATCTTTTTAGCAGTGAGTTTTTATATTTTTATGATAAACATAACGATGAAAAATTCTTGTAATTTATGTACAATTTTTATAGGTAGAGGATACAACATCTTTGTGCACTTCGTTTGTCTTTTTAATGTTGGCGATGCATCCAGAAGTTCAAGTGAGTTGATAATGTATTTTGTCTTTCTATATAAACTCATTCGTAATTACCGATTATACTTTTATTTATTTTAGAATAAAGTGCGCGAAGAAATAGAGTCAGTGATAGGAGATAAATCATTGAAGGCTGAACATCTTGCGGATCTGAAATATCTGGAAATGGTCATCAAGGAATGTTTGAGACTTTTCCCTATAGGACCAATCTTACTTCGCCGAGTAGCAGGAGAGGTTGAATTAGGTATTGTTTTTTTACATAAATTTCCCTAAAAAAATTACATATCTACATACATTATGGCTATTTCTTTTAGAAACGTGTACTTTGCCAAAAGGCTGCGCTGTATTGTTAGGTCCGTTCGTAACTCATCGAAGTGAAAAATTTTGGACTGATCCGGAAAAATTTATACCCGAAAGATTTTCTACGGAAAATTCAGTCAATAGGCATCCATTCGCGTATCTTCCATTCAGTAGTGGTATGCGTGGATGCATTGGTAATTATTTTATAAGTAGACCATAATTTTGAAAAAAAAAGTTGCATTTTTTCTTTATTTTTCAGGACAAAAATACGCAATGATGGTTTCGAAAACAATAATCGTTAATATTATTCGAAAATTCCATATGACGACGACAGTGACACTTGAAACTCTTAATTTGAAAATGGATGTATCTGTTCGCTCGAAAGACGGCTACTTTATTTCGTTAACACGTGTATCATAAATAAGATGTAGAATCGTCGAAATAACATTTTTTTTCTTCTAATAACTGTTTATACTGTAAAGATCGCATGGTACCTTACAACTTTTGCAGATTAAATGTACTAAAAAAATGGATTTGAAAGTTTTCATTTCAGAATTAAAATTTAACAATGCTTTTTTTTTGGAGAATTCAGAATAGTCTTAACATACGATAATTATTCGAAATTTTTATAGTATTGTAAAGAGAGAGAGAGGGGGGGGAGTAGATTAGATAAAACTCGACCTGAAAAGTGGCAGCACATCGGTGTCTTCTGCATTTCCAGAGATAAGACTTGCTTTCCGTATCTAGTTTCGTATCGTCAGTTCAGTTTAGTGGCTTCCCGGCCGTCTGACTGTTCACTGCTTAAATATGAAAGTAACAGAAAGAAATCATATAATTTTGTCGGGTGATTCTTTTTTAATTCATTCTTCAAGTGCTAAGATATAGTAGTAAAACATTATGAAATTATTTCATCTACTTTTGAATATTATGTACGAATAAATAACAAAAACTAGAAACTGTGTGTGCTGAACGCGATTGAAAGAAGGTTATTATCGATCTACCTGTACATACATTGTTATTTATACAGCCCATTGGATACTGAAAGGGTACGTAACAGTTTTGTTTCTCCAAAGTATACACGATGATTATTTTACGTGTGTTGTTCTTTTTCTGTTTGTCAGTATGTGCAAATCTAATTTTGCATTGAAAAATTTACGATTATTTATTACGTGTATGAATATTTTTTTATCAAATGGTCACTGTCCACACTGAATTTGTAGTACATATTAAAATATAACTAGATATCATGCGAAATAGATATGTATCATTGAATATATCTCTTTATCAAAATTTGAAAATCACCACAGTTTCAGTCAATTTTTATTAATAATGTTAATTATTAATATATCTTGATTAACGATTAGCTGAGGGCTTAAATCTCCGATTGTAGTACGTATACTATATAAGCCTCCAAACACTTGACTCTTGACGCTTACATTTTCTCCGTCACAGTGCGGAAAGCTGCACTTTTAAGCGCAGTCTTTCTCGTAATTTTCGATATAATGCAACCGTTTTTTAATTTTTCTTGGTAAGCTTCGTTATTTTAACTTTGTATAATTTTTAACTATGTACTAGTTTGTTTTAACATATATGTTTTATTTCATTTGTTTAATAAAAGCCTGCCGAGGTTAGCAAATTCGCTAAAGAAACGTCGCTAAACAGGAAAAAACCACACGTTTTTTCTTATTTAATAACATCTACCCGAGCCCTCAGCTGATCGTTAATCAAGATACATTTATACCATGGAGGTTGCTATACTTCAAACGTTAATTATTAATATTTGTTTCGTAGGCATTTTATAACACTTTCAACAATAAACCTCGCACGATGATGCAATCGACTACATGTTATTTCAAGAAGGAAATCGATATAGATTGGGATGAAGCGGACAATTGTTACGGTAAATATTTAATTATTTATCAAATATTTTTTGTGCGAAGACTATTATTCTACGTATATCTATTCGAACTTGGAATTTCGCAACCATGAATATTATTTTATTTTTGTAGGTGAGCCATCTGATCACTGTAAGCAGAGATGCAACCCAAGAGTTGTTTTAAAAAAGCTCCCAGAATCGGTACTGAAACAGTATATCAACGCAAAAAAGGCTCCTACAGTGAATGCAGCTCTAGAAATTGCTGAAAGTAACAAATATTTTATTAGCGTATAATATAAAGTTACTTTAAATGTAATCGTGATTTGATAAAAAATTATTTTTTTTAGAATGTCTAAAATGCAAAGAAACGTTTAAAAATAGAAAAAGTTGTCTAACGCACAGTTATTATTGCGGAAAGGAACGTGATCTACAATGCGCTCATTGTTCCTACAAGACAAAACGGAAAATAAATTTGATAGTTCACATTTCAAAAATCCATCCAGAAGGAAAGACAGTTCATCGAACTAAACGCAACCATGATTGTAATTCATACCAAAATTTATTGTTGATCGAATGGAATAATTAACTTGGCTGTTTAATGTATTTTTTGTTCTGTTTCTAGATAAATTTTCAAGAATCTGTCAAGAGTGTAAAAAAATTTCAGAAGCATTTTGTCCTAGTAAATGCGAAAGATGTTTTAATAAATTACTCTATCAATGTAACAAATGTACCAAACAATTTAAAACTAGTTCATTAGCAACTTACCATTGGTCCACGAGATGCGGTGTGAAAGGATATTTTAATTGCATGAAATGCGATTTCAAATCAGTATGGAGATCCAAAGTAATACGCCATATGATTCAAGCACATCAAAGTACAGAATCGAGTCCAGAATTCGAAAATATAAAGTGGACTGGTCTAAATCAATCTAATGGAACATCAGAAACCAGATTATATAAATGTCAAAAATGTACTAAAATCATGGAAAATTCCGAGACATTGTCGTGGCATATGATATTCTGTGGGGCGAAACGTCATGAAACAAATATTGACATGGAATTTAAGGATGATAAAAATGTTCAATGCAACGATCAATCGGAACTTAAAAAATGCTCAAAGTGTGGACAAACGTTTGATCACATTTATTCATTGAATACACACAGAAGATATTGTAAAGAAAAAAACTATGTGACTAAAATAAATAACGACAATGACGTTGAAGTTGTTGAAACTGATGCAGGTAGTGTAAATAATTACTCAAAAGTTATTAAAATATCTTTGTTATTTCTTAGATACTTTTTCTTAATCGAAAATAGTCTCATACTTTACTTTGATACACGATAAATTATCCGAAAATCAGTAGAATATGTTCGGGTATATATGATTTATTACATTATTTAGTTGACATCAATTTTTTCAACATTTTTCTAATGCACTTTATTAAAAAAATATTGATTTATAATTTCGATACAAAATTGATTCTTTTTTGTGATTTGAATTCGTATTATTCGCTCTCAAAAACTGATCTTATCATATCAGAACAAATTTTATAAAATTATTAACACTCACAACTCAATATAGCTTCATACTGTCCAATCAAGGCAATTTATAATTTCAGATCTTGTTTTGAAATCTTCAATATCAGCAGATGAACGACACGCAAGTAAATATTTTTTCCATATTAATTGACATCTCCTAACATCTTCAAAGATATTTAATGTAATATATTTTCAGGGATAAAAGAAATGATTGTCAAGTATTGCTCCAAATGCCAAGAAGAAACGGCAATAGCAGCAAGTTGGGGAATTAGTCGTAAAGTATCATGTCACAAATGTAAATCCACATTATTGTTCAAGTGTAAAAAATGCCTGAAAGAGTATATCAGGTATTCGAGTATAAGATTTCATTTGAATACAATGTGCAATCCTCAAGAAGAACTTAAATGCACCAAATGCAATTACAAAGCGTCCATCTCAAGTAAAGTAAAGGAACATTACCTCTCGGTACACGGAACTGCTAATGCTAGTGAGTATTTTATCACGCTGTATAATTTTGAATTAATTCGAAACTTGAATAAAAATTTCAATCATTACATTCATTCTGCTCATGAGAACACGACTTATCAAAATGAAATTTTTTGCAGAGTGTAAAAAATGCGGAAGCAAATTTAAGAGTATTTATTACTTAAGGAAACATATGCGTGTATGTGGAGTAGAACCGAAATTTCAATGCGAGCATTGTCCATTCAAATCGAAACTGAAGATATATTTGAAACAACACATTTTCCGCAGTCATATGGAACCTGTGGTTATTGATAGAAGCGAAACGGTTAAAATGTCTTGGAAGCGCTTTTCACGTAAGTAATCCAGACCTTCAATCAACTTCACTTAATTTTTACTTCTTTTAGTAAAACCTGATGACGTATTTCATATTGTTTTAACGTTTCAATAATTAGGAGCGATGATTTATGTCAAGGCTCACTGCTCTAAATGCAAAAAAGAGCAACGTCTGAGTCAACGTCTTAAAAATTGCGGAATCTGTAAAAGGACATTATGCTACAAATGCAAAACCTGCAAAAAAACTTATGCCGGAGATGATGAGAATGCGTGCAATCACGTCAAAGGCTACCTGGAAACAATTAAATTTGAATGTAAACGCTGTGGACGAGGTGCAATTTCAGAAAAAAGTTTGTGGATGCACGAACATAAATGTGGTGTTGAAGCGTCATTTCGTTGTAGATTCTGCAAATATGCTTCAATTTTCAAGGGAAACATAGTGAAACACGAGAAAGTTATGCATCCTCATGAAGTTTAGTTACATTTTTCGGACTATAAATTTAACGGAAAATATAATATTTATGATCATACATTTTTAATAAATTTTAGCAAATTTGCATGATTTTAATAATAAAATATCAAAACGTAGAGCTATTGATTTATTTTTTGAATATATTTGCATGCTTTTAAAATATAATTTTTGTTTCTTAAATAACAAAGAAAATATCTACACCCTTGACTTTGTAAAAGGAAGAGAAAATCGTTGATTGGTTCGATTTTTAGGTGAAAATGTGTGATTTTTTAAATTAACTGTGAATAGATCTTTAACTCGCTGAATTATTTTAAAAAATTAATCAAATGGAGGTTATAGAAATGAACAATTAATACCAAGTATAAATGGATAAATATTTTTCAAGTCTAACAAATTATGATAAGTTTGAAATTATGTAAAAGTTTTGCAAAAGTAAAAAAAAAGTTCGAAAAGACTCAAAAATTTCCAATCTAAATCTTAGACATAGCAAAAATTTTTTTTGAAAATGTTCATGAGACTTGATTGGTAAACCTCATTCATTAGCCATCCACTTTACGAAGGTCTGCTGCAATTTGCAGCATGCAATGTATTCATTAAGTACAGCGCGGATATTTCATGATTTTTTCGCTAACTAGAATTTTGATAATATAACTCATGCCATTATAATTTTTTTCAGTATATCGAATAGAATTGACAAAACATTTTTCATCGGAGTTGCTTGTTAACTTTTTGAAAAATCATGGTAAGAGTGTAAAATTTTCTAATTCTCACTTTGCATGATTAATTTTCAATAAGAATGTAGTATCGAAGACTTTTTAAAATCTACATCTCAGATGCATCAGATGTTTCGTGAGTTTTCCCCTTCACTGTAATTTTCGAAGCCTCGTTTTAATAGCCCTACACTTGTTTTCCCTTCGGCCCCAAGTTGGCGGACTGATACGAAAACTGACCCTCGAACTATGGTATGGAAGGGGAAAAGCCTTCGGCCTACGATGCGGTTCTGCGACGTGATTTTCGGCTCTCGGTTGAGTGAGCATTAACCTCTTTTACAATTAATCTCTCAGTGTTTCAATCATTTTAAAACCATTTATTTTTCATACAATTCCGAAAGGCGATCGAAAGTGAATATTATAAGAGTGGGAATCTACCATAGCGTTTCGACCGTCAAACCGGCGAATCCCCTCTTTCGACTCACGATCTATATTTAGATCAGTTCACAACGTACCGTTGACCACCGCAGCCACGCTGACTGATACCGCGCCTTCGTATCCGGCAGACGCCACAAGATACTTAAAATACCTGCTTTGTTGTGCATAGTTTTTCTAACAATAAGTGAAAATCGTTGTAAAACCTAGTTGTCAATAATGTGGATGAGTTTAATTTTCTCAAAGGCACTTTATGAACGGTAACTACGTGCTGTCAATTTCATTTCAACGTTGGAAAAAAGGTTAGTGTATTGTGAGTCTGTGTCGGGTTTCGGAGTCATAAAAAAAATTGAAAGAGCGTAAAAATTTTTTTTTTCAACGTGCTAGTGTCGTCATTTAACTTTGAGTGTTTTATTTGTTAATATTGGCACTGAATTAAACAAACGTGCAATTTAGATTTGAAAATTTAACTTAAATTTTTTTTTGTATTTTTAATTTTTATTTAAAAAATAGGCAAAGTCTGCTTGTACTCCAGATCAATTGTTTTTACTAATTGGTTATGATTGATCCATAAGTTTAATTTTC
>JAWWMK010053832.1:0-39105 GCA_035047105.1 Galeopsomyia nigrocyanea | reverse complement strand
ATAATTACATTTTTAGTTTGTTATTAATATCGGAAAAATGCTGAAAAAAGTAGTTCCTGCGGACTTTTCTAATGTTCCCGAGCATTTTCTGTCACTATATACCTTAAACAAGAAGAGGAAACAAGTCCGGAAGTCCTAGCGGCGAAAAAAAAATTTTTCAATTCTGCTCCTCAGAAAATGGGTTTGTTTTCTGGATTTCGTCATATACGTTATTATACTTGTTCAGAACAACCAGCCTCGCATAACCATTGCGTTCGACTTGACAAAAGATTTGCGACAAAGTGCCAGTAATTTAGCTTTACTTTTCAAGTAATTGGTTAACACGCTGAGACTGCGACACGATTAGCTCATTTTATTTCGAGCGGCGGACACAAAAAAAAAGAAAGAAAATAACTCTGCCCCGGTTTCCAAGAGAGCGAGAAAGAGCGCGAAAATTTTTGCCGCGCCGAGTATGTATTTGTCGGGCGATATGTGCGGTACAATGTCGCGAGACTTTTCCAATAATATTTTAGAGATTCGTCGGGATTGAGCGAAAAAGAGAAGCAAAAGTTTTTCTTGTCTTTGGACTGTCGCGAGACTTTGTTTCACTTTTTCCTCGCCGTGATTGCTTTTTAATTGAACGATATTTTTTTCTCGCTTCCTGTTTATCTGAAATTTACCATAAAAGAATCAACGAGTGGTCCACTCGCTTGGAAATTCTGTCAATTAATTTACAAATTGTTCGTCGCGGAGAGGACGATGACGGTTTATTACCGGGTGACTAAAATAAAAATCGACGCCGCACGCCGCGTCGCGCAGTTAGCTATGAGCCATAAAAATCTCACTCGAAATATATTGCGAGCCATATAAACGTAGGCACACGTATAAACGTACGATACAGGCGAGCGGCTGGCGATTTAAATTATACAACATCTGGCGCCCGGATTCGACCTGTGCGCTTTTACCCGTTAGCGCGGTTTTATGATCATTAGAGGCTCGTTCTCATTTCGCTGTCTCGTTTGCCCATTGAACTACGTTTTCGTTTTGCCGTTTTCGTCGACGTTCATTCCACCATAATCGTCCTACCGCATAATCCCATTTAATTTCAACAAGATACCGATGAATGTGAAAACTTCTGCCACTTGCTCGAATTCGATACCTGCACGAATCTCTATCTGTAGCTCTACACACGTTTCGCCGATTTGGGAAATAAAATTTTTTCACGACAAATAGGAAAGATAATATAAAAATCTATTATACTTTACGATGATAAAAATTTATATTTAACACAAAAAGCACAGCTTTCGTGTAGTTTAGTATTTGATTTGCAATCAGAGGTCAATTGACTCGATAGAGACCGAATCAATTGTACTCGGCCGCTTAAAAAGAAATTGATGTATATTCATCAAACGGCGATTGCTGTGTCGCAGATAGCAGAGCTTTCGGTTGATACCTTTAACCGTCGGTTTAATTGCACGGAGATTGCAAGCTTCGACATTCAGTCGGGCAACATCCGGCAAACTGTATCGTGCCAGCGTAAGCAAATTAACAGTTTTAAAGCAGGAAAGGTCAATCGATGAAAAATAATGGGCACAGATAAGATTGATCAGCGCCGACAGGAAAGCCCAGGTATCAATCTGCAACCGAATGTTACTCTTATCGTGAAACCGATCCATCAGCGCGTGATTTCCTCCACCGCGGGGCGTCATTTTTCAGGAAAAAAAAACGAGGAGAGCGAGCGAGTGAACAGCTGAATCACGCTAATCGTGCTCTCGCTCTGGCTCTATTTTTCGTGACAGGTCTATATCGTGGGCTTCAATCGCGCGAGCAGCTTAAATAACGCCGCTAATCGAGAGCCCATCGCCGGGCGCACCTGCGACTAGCGTGCTCGCGCACTGACAGATCCAATCCGATTGCAACGTATCCCTTCTCTCTCCTCTACTTTTCCCTCTGACCCTTCGTCACTTGCCATTGATATACTCTTTCATTTTTTATCCGAATCACCTCCATTGTCAGCGTCAGCGGGATTTTCCATTTGTATGTAAAGTTGTTTTGCCGCTGAAATGAATAAAAAAGAACGGAAAAAAGCGAGAGAAATCTTTCGGAGCGACAATTGGATTGAACGACCGCGTCGGCGTAGCGGTGGCGCAATGGGGCGCGAGAAGTTTAAAAAGGGAAAAATGCGCGACTGAAGAGCTTATCGAACGGGGGAGAGTGCGATGAGTTCAGAGCCTCGAGAAAACTCGATAACGAGCATCTTCTTGCGGCAGTGCGACGAGTGCAGGGTGTGGCGTAAGCTGCTGCGGCTATTCCGTTTAGTAGTCGAGTCAGTGTAGGGAAAAGTCCCCCTAGCTTTTTCTCGCAACGATCGAGCGCCCGATCCATCATTGATAACCACGCACCCTTTTGTATCACATGCATAACAACGCGCTTACAAACGCCGCTGCCGCACGACAGATTGAGATTATTCGTGAAAGTGGAGTTTTTACATTTGGCGATAGGATCGCGCTGGAGTGATGCTCAAGCCGGAAGACAAATAGCCTTGAAAAATGAGACTTTCTCTAGCTCTAGATCAATTTCGCTAACTCCATTGGAACTTCTAATTAGATCGGATTGTCGTAGGACCTTTTCAAAAGACAGCTCATTTAACTTCGGAGTTTCAGAGCTTCATTGAAAGCCGAAAAGCCCCTCGCCTCGTATGATAAACAGAGGGAGGAGTAGCCCGATTGTCTGCCTCGCGAGAGTGTTCAAAATTCCATCAGTCCCGTGTCAGAGACAGAGAGCTAAGTATCATTTTATCCATGCGTAGCGAGTTGGTCGCATATCTGATTCACGCTGAAAAAAAAAAAAATAAATTACCGGAGCGGTTGTGAGCAGACTTTGGCCGATAGCAAATGAAGAAAAATGAGTGGCTGCAAAGCGCCGATTTAAATTCTTATCAATCAGAGCTCTAGTCGGTTATTCGATAATGAGGCTCGATAGCATTGCGCGTCGATCAATCATCATGCCACAATATAAGCGAGAAAGCGAGCGAGCTGCGAAGAGTGCACATAGTATAGCTATTACTGCTGTTTTCGGGCGTTGGCGCGCTGCGAGAGGAGAATCCGGCGTTGGAGGTATAAAAAGGGAACGCGTGTAGCCGTATCACCGGCGGAGACAGCTGTCCCGAGAGCAGCTAGCTTCTCAAGGATAAACGTCCAAGAATCCGTAAGGGTCAGAGCTTTTCTCACATACGTCGGCTATGGCTTATTTATCGTATTTTTCTTCCTTTTCTTTCGCTAACGCGACCTCTCTTGGACTGCCCAACATTATGCGCGCATGCGGGTGGCGCGGCTGCCCGCCACCACGAAATTCACCGATTAATTCGTCTCATCGATTCGCTTCGATAACGCTTAATATTGCTGTGTTTTTTCCCCTCTCATCTCGATGTAGAGGCGCGGCTGTAGGATAAAGATGTCGCAGCAACGGTATGCTAATGGGGCAGCGTTCTGCCGACTGTAAAGAGAATTACGGCTAACCTATTTTTACCTATTTCTCCAAAGCGAGCGCTTCGGCGAGCCAACGAGCGAAGAAATGGAATGGAATGGAATGGAACAAGCACTCGTATATCGATCGACTGCTCGTTTACAGCATTAATCAAATATATAATATGGAGTCGACGAATAAAAGCCGAAATATGGAGTCTTGACTGATGTGCCGATCTTGCACGTGACATAATATTTTATAAATAGGCTACGCACACGCCGAATAATAATTTGCTGGCCAGCTACGCTTTCATTTCCAGCTGATTGTTTTTGTTTTCCTTACGTGCTTGTTGTCGCATGCGTGGGCGGCCGAGTAGGGTGTCCGAGATGACTGGTCGTCACGAGCAATGAAACGTTCTGAAAACGAGAAAGACAATTATGACAGTGTGGCATTAAGTGGGGCATAATCACGCTTCGCCGTGATTTTTTGATAAAAGCCAGCCTATAAATATTTCATAAATCTCGATTGTTTCCTTCGGGAGAAATGACGACGACGACGACGACGACGACGATGAAGATTGCCTATATCTCAGCCATCATGCCGCAACTTTCTCGTTCCATTGTCTGTTTGGCCGTGCTCTTGTCGTTCGGCAAATTTATGAGATACGCAAACACATTAATACTATATCGACGATATACGAAGCAGCTATTCGTGTCATTCAAGTAATTGTAGCGATAGTCGTCGTCGGAGCGATGTAGTCGAATCTATATTCGGGCAGCCGAGCAATCTCATCGATGTATGCGAATAACATTCATATGTAAATTTAGGCAGCAAGCAATTGTTTGCGCGCGTAAGTGTGGCTCGTCGATACATGTTTGAGGAAGGAGGAGGAGGAGGAATAGGAGAGGGAGGAATGTACTTTATCCAAATGAAGAAAGGCCATAAAATACGGCTATAGCAAAGACATTTGTATGCTAATCGGCAAATTGACATTCCGATGCAGGCAGTGGTGGAAGTCAGGCGTAAACAATCGATCGGACGGCGTATAGGGCTGCTGCAATTCCCGCGAGTGTCGTGGCGACGAGCTTGTATACGGCATAGCAGTCGAAGAAAAAGACGCTCGGCGCAAACGTTCGAATAATTAGACCGCAACCCCCTGGGCGCAACGCAGCCATTATCTCTCGTGTCTAATTCAGCAGCTGTGCTGCGCGACCGCTTCGCTTTGATTTGCAATTAGGCTTTGCAGTGCGCGCGTAAGTTTCTATTCTCAAGGCAAGTTTCTCCTTGTTTACCCCCCCCCCCCTCCCTTTTGCGGATGAGATAGAGAGAGATACACACGCGGCTTAGTTTCCAAGCCTGATTTGCAATTGAACACCGAAACAAACTGAATTTCCGACAGCTCGCTCGGCTTTGACAAAGTTTGCAATTTTTGTTGTTGTCGACAGCTAAACTGGATTTCGTCGTTTTGAAAGGGCCGAAAATATACAGCACGAAAAAAGAGAAAGGAAAGCCGAGTTCGCTGGCAGTAGTGCAGGCGCGAAATGGTCAGACAATCGCGCGCGAGCGAGAAAGAAAATGTGCGCGCTGGTGGAAAAGTGATTTTCAAGCTTTTGACGTGCGACAAGGGTATTATAGAGGTGAAATTGCTCGCGGCGAGTATTTTTCTGTATCGGAAAGCCGCTCTGATAGATTTGCTTAGAACGAGCACACAGAGCGAGCTGGCGAGGAGACGCGCTTGTTATTTGGAAAAATCGATCGAGCCCCTCAATACTGCAGATGCGAGGTACGTCATTGACGAGCAGCAGATCACGCTACGCTCATTAAACGACCCTCGTTTCTTATTCCATTGACAGCTCAACGTCTTTAGTGTTTTCTTCCCTCGTTAAGCGCCTCTCCTGAAAAATCATCCACCTTTTACCAGCCAAATTTCTTATTCTCGTCTATACGGAAAAACTGATCCACTAATCTACGTCGTGCCTAAAATAATATTTATTGTGTCAGTCACTTTTAATCTTGAAAATTGAAAATCACGAGATTGCGTGAGTTAGTGCCCGTTTCCTACTTTTTGTCGTGAACGCCGGGCACAGAAAAAGTGGCGAACGCTACACTACAAAAAAAAATTCTTATTTTAAGTATGCAGCAAATTTAAGAACTTTTTTATTTTTTGTTTTTATCTTGCTTAATTATAATTATAAGGCTCAATCTTTTTTTACCGAACACTTGTTGACCTAAGTGACAAAACCTATTAATTTTCAGATCATTTTTACAGCTCCTTAGTTGAAAACGAGCGAGTTCTTAAAATTGCTGCATACTTATTTTAAGAACAAACCTACTTAATTTAAGAACTTTTTTTATAGTGTAGGCATCAAGCATTGAAGTGCCAAGCACAGTGTTTACGCTGCCTTGCACGATGCCCTCTGGCGGTCGGTCACTTCTAGACGCAGTGACACTCATCCCCTCGCTAGCTAGTGAACCAGTTTTTCCGTGTAGCTGATATAGCCGGCTTATTGAGGGGCGTGCGCGCGAGATAGTTGATGCGCGTTGAGATGCGGATGAACGGAACCATAGTTATATTGCCAATGGACTTTTTCCCCTTCTACATTCAGCGCCCTGCTCACTCGGCCATGTTCAACTTGACATTTCTCGATGGAATTCTTCGTTTCGATCCGTGCGCGCTCCAACGATTTTAACCAAGGCTCTTTTTTTCATCGACTCCTTTTTTCCTTTCCACGCGGAAGCTGTTCTGTTGAATGGCTATTCGACCTACGGTATGCGGAATAATCGTCCCGGAAAAGATATTTCTCCAAATATGTTTGGCTCCTGCGCTTCCGATGCGATGTTTGCCAGTGATATTTGAAGCGGTTTCGCTATAGGTCTGCCATAGCTCGTTTCCTTGCGCAACAACATTTTCCGCCAAGAGTTATTCATTTTGTACCTGGATGCCGAAAATGAGAATTTTTAGACCGAGATAATTTTACTGGCGCATATGGCCTCGAGTCTTTTTTAAATCCTTTTATTTCCAGCAAACGAATAATGCACAATTTTTTTCCGAAACCTGTCTTAAATATTATTTGTTAGTTTGATTTTTAATATATAGATATACCCATCAGGCATTAGAGATAAAGACAGAAAGAATTCTTTCATTTTCAATTCTCTGCCTCACTCAGAATGGAATCGTAGCTCTCTCGTATATAGGAAATCCATTTCACAGATTTCAAAGAAAAAGAAGTGCCGAAGGAAAAGAGAATATCTATTTTCTAAATCAAATTACTTATTTGTTCGAATGGCTTGTTCAATTGAATCTAAAAAGTACGAAAGATAATAGGATTGCGATCGGTAAAATTACCTCAATCTCAAAGATACTTCATTATTTCCAATAAGAGCTTTACATAATAATCCTGATCATGCGAAAAAAATGTGGGTAAATGCAATAATAGAAAATGGAACATTAGTTGAAGGGGAGGTAATTTATCCGGATGTTGGTCAATGGAGCCATAAATTGAAATACATACTGAAGTAGTAGGTGAAAATATAGCAATAGTATGAGCGTGAAAGGTAGAACGGGCGAGTATGAGTATAATATCGTTGATATAGAAGCAATAATGCGCTAATCATGCTCTATACGGAAGCTCGTAACGGCGATCGATTATGCAGCGGCGCCCACTGGGATACCTGATGTTGCTCGAATTACAAAGCGATAAACCCTATACTACCGATTAAAAATCAACCAATAGTCCGATGAATGATTTAATTCAATTGGTCGATGCCTAAATCCCCGAGCGATTAAATCAAAATCCGTCCTCCCCGCAGGACCTTTGCCGGGGCGGAATTGAATTCGCTTAGCCCCGGGCACAGTTAATAAGCTGCTCTTGCTGAATTTCCACCGAGCGAACATTTATTTGCTCGCTTAGATTGCCATTCAATCGCGCGCTCCAGTTGGCGTTCTTGATTTTCGATTTGTAATTGAAATCGCAATCGAATCGATGCCTCAAAGAAATGCTGCGCGAGTTATAATCTTATATAATGAAATGGCGAGCCTATAGAAGGCGGCGCCGTGTCGCAGCGACAGAAATTGCAGTGGCAGGTGTCTCGCTGGCGTTGCACTGGCGGCGCGAGCGGTGGCCCCGTACCATACTAATGTAACACACTTGTTGCTCTCGCTCGCTCGCACGTCTAAAACTGCAGTGTCGCTCGCTCGCTTCTTGCCAGCACTCCACTCGTAAGAACGAGCAGCGGACTTTCTTTGTGATTCATTTTTATTTCCATCCCTCGGCGGAATATCATTTTCTTGCCAAAAGATAAGAGCATCTTTTTGGCTGCGATGTGGGTCATGTTTATTTGGAAACACGCGGCCAGCAAGCCAATCCCGTTGCGCACCCATATATATATATATATATATATATATATATATATATATATATATACATATATGCAGTCTAGCTATAAATTTGAAACGACCGACAGATTGGCCGATAAATAACGCTCGAGACTAATTTTAATATATGTGCAGAGATCAGTTTGGAATGTCTGAATGCGGGGCTCGAGTAGACAGGCAATAATAACAGGGAAAGTTGATCAAGTCGTAGGCAGCAGGCTTTCGAGGCTGCGATAATACGCTGCTCAGTGCGCGTGTGTGTATCTCAGGCGGGTCGACACTCGACTCGCCATCGAGTGAGTTACGAGCAGCTGCACGTGCCGTTTAATCTCCTTGATGAGTCCGAAGCGCTAAATTAACACGCTGAACAAGCAGCTCGCGCACGCGCTCCCCATCTCGAAAAAAAAAAAGAAAAAAGAAAAGAATTAAACAAACGAGCAAGAAGCAATTCTAATGGCTCTTTGAAAGCTCCGTGGCATGTCTCAAAGGTCAAAAGATATACAGTCGCAAAGCGCCTGGAGCGAGTCTCGCGATTTGCATTGCTAATGCCATCCGCTCGAAATTTGCTGCTGCGACCGGCCGCAATCGATCATCCTCAGCAGCTGACATGACCTGGCGCGCTCTGTGACGCGCGCGACACAACAATACTACTTTAGAGCAACAGCTAATTAATCGGACTAGCTCGGCGGCCATGCCATGCGGCTACTTCGAAGCCGCCAGCAGCTATAATATCTATATATCTCGCTGTCGGTGTATATTGCGCGTTGTAGCTGCCATATATACGGATAATTAGATGGCAAACGCGCATCGCTTTCTCCTCTTTTCGCTCTCTATAGACGCCGATGATTAATGGCCTAGCTTAGTCTCCTCTCCCTCGCTCCCTCTCTTTCATTCTTTTTTATGCTTTTATTAATTTATGATGTGAGAGCGTGCCGTGAACAGCTGTTTTCAACGCCGTGTGAAATACTAATCGCACTTTCTCCCCAGAAAATTGCAAATGAAACATCATCTTTCATCCTCGTATAGTGACGCATACACTTTAGCTGGCTAGTACCGAAGTCTGTGAGAGGCACATGTGCTGAGGTGTATTTCCCTAGGTGCTAGTGCCTTGGGCGACTGTCGAAAATATTTTCAAAATTATTTCCAAATAAGAGGCTCGTGATATCTGCTCGATTTTTCATCGCGATCGAGGTCGCGCTCAAGGCCAATTTTGTTTTTTTTTCACGTGCCGTGGATACGTACGATTTCTCGCCGACTTTAAATGAAGAAGTCGTTTATCTACGTGAACTCGCGCTGGAAGGCAAGTACGTCGTTGTCGGAAACTTTTTGACGTTATCTTATGATGCCAAGCTTGAAAATGTCAGGGAATGTAATGAACTATTTTATTTTTTGGGGGTAGGGAGGGATGATTAGATGAGAATCAAGAACATCTGCAGCCCATTTAAACCTTGATTGCAATATGAATTTAAACTTTGAGCTGATGTTCAAAGCACAGAGGTAATCGAATATTCTTTTTTCGTGTGATTCATTGTGCTGTAATTGCTATATCTTGTTCTACTCTTACTTGTGCAAATTTTTATGGAATTATATGAAGACCATTAATTTTGTAAAGGACATTGTTCCGTGCACAGCTTTTTCATTGCGTGCGACGTCATAGAGAGGGAAGCCGCAATATCTATTATAGAGTTTTCAAAGTTTGCAAAAATAGTTTTAGAAATATTTGTCTAATTAAAAATGTGAATTACTTGACAATTTATCAGCAAGTAATATCTTTCTCCAATAGTTTTGCCGCGATATGAATTTCATTAGCCTGATTTTAACGGAAAATGTGGTTGTTGCGGTTGTAGCGCGGTTAGAACTAATTTCCACGTAGTTTCTAATTAAAAACGATAAAATGACGCAGCAGTTTAGCCACGCGTAAATTCAAACGTATATTGCCTCGCGCGTAATAAAGCTCCTATCTTTTCAATATTCGCAAAAAACTTTTTACATCGAAAGTAGAAGCCTTTGTGAATAAAGTATTTGCGCACGAGTACCAAAGTGAAAAATATATAAAAAGTTTGCAATATTGCAGTACATCATGCTACATTTATTTGAAAATGTTATACAAAATGTGGACGTTGTGAAAGGAAATCGGATTGAATTTCCGAATGCGCGATTTTATTGAGATTTTAATGGAGCGACACAGTTAATATTATTTGCAATGAAAGCGGATTTTCAGGTAATTTTTATCCTCCGAATGATATCCGATAGAAATTAATAATGGAGTTAGGCAAGTGCAAAAGTCCTTGTAATTATATATGGTGGGTGGGCGATGAGTAACAACAGCCGTGTTCCCAAGTGTCATGTTTCGAGGAAAATTCGATGGCGCTAGTAGGTAGAGTCGATGGAAGTAAGTCAGCAGCGAGGCAAGCTTGCGAGCTGGTTGTCCGGTGAGTAACTAACGAAAGCGATGGGGCGTGCGGAAGATGCGTTCCTGGGTCCCGTGTGCGAGTACGTGCTGGCACCGGTGGCGCGGTACGCGGGCGCCTGGGGCATTCCCGTGCTGACGGCCGGCGGCCAGGCGGACGCTTTCCGCCACAAGGACGAGAATTACCCGACGCTCACGCGGATGATGGGCTCGCACCGGCTGGTCGGCGAGGCGCTGCAGCACATCCTTCAAGGCTTCGGCTGGAAGGTCGCGGCCTTGCTCTTTCACAATCACGCGCCCGAGAGCAGCCGCGGCAATTCCAAGTGCCACTTCACCCTCGGCGCGGTCTACTTCGCCCTCAATCAGACCTCGCTGCACAAGAGCTTCAACCAGGAAGCCACCAGCAGCGAGGACTACAAGGAGCTGCTCGCCTTCGTCTCCAAGTCCGCCAGAAGTAAGTTCATTCAGACTCGACGACTAACTTTCCACAATTACTCCCTTCCTTCTTACCTTCAGCCAAGTTATTAAGCATCGCAGCTAGCGAGGCCAGCTCTCGTCTTTCGTCGGGCGATCGCGCGCGATTAACTCTTGATGGATGACTCTTCGTCAGTGCAGTAGAGCCGTCGTCGAGCGGGCTAATTTTCATGTTGAAAAATTAGACGCTGCTATGTATCTCTGTCGGGGCGGCATTGCCGTATTAATTTTTTCAATGTGCCTTGGAGTTTCGCCAGTCGACTGGATCGCAGGAGGGGGGCGATGAGATCGAAGGTCGCGCGCGCGGCGAGCGATTGAATTTCAGAAGTTCATTTCGGTCGATCGTGAATGATATCGATAGCAGAGTAGCTACTGACCGCTCTTACAAAAGAGTGTGAACTATGGGTTCCTTTAAAAGAGGGAAAAAGAAAAGAATAAGTGTATCATAAAGTATCCGCAAGCGAACAAAAGTCTGCAGAGCGCCAGATACACAGAGAGCCCCTGCGAGAGAGCTGGGGATATCGCTATTACGATTCCACAGGCAGCCACTCGATATCGGCCAACTGGCCTCTGAATAATTCAGGCTGGCGCGCGGGCTTCCGAGCTTTCGCCGGGTGTGATTGGCTGCGTGTATAGGCGTGCATTTCCGCAGCGTCATCGCCGCGGCTCTTTCATTAGCTCGTTCCCACTGCGTTCTCCTTGCGATAGACACGATTAGGACGTGTCTTTATCATACGCTGCGGCTACTGCTGCTTTGAGCGCAAGCTCGATCGATTTTCAAAGGAGCACATCCGACGTGCCGGCCAGAACTAACTGTCGAGGAGCGCTGCTCGCAAAAATTTCTCGTCTTTTCCTCTTCTTTCGCGACTATCCGCTCGCTTTCTCATCAGCAAACAATTTGGTCCTCCTTATTGCCAGTCGTCAAATTATCTAATCGCAATCATCCTCTCGAACGACCCGCACGAGGTTATAATGTTTATATGCGTGTGACCTATTGTCACGCTAGTAGTAAAATGCCTCATATGGTCAGACTCGTGGAATTTCACTTTTATCGCCATTCCCGGGGATTTAGCGCAAATCACTAGGTCGAAAGTGCCGATAAAAGCCACGTAATATCCTCTCAAAGTTACGTTTCTGAGACCAAAATTTACACTCATAAGTACAATTGTGAAATTTCTCAGTATCTTGCACTTGTATCTTCAGGTTGAATAGCGGCATCTCCCCTTCATATATAATCGCCTGCGCGACATAGTAAACTCGCCGATATATCTATATATATCAGAGAGGCAATCGCGCGGGGAAAATGAGAGCAAGAAAAGAGAGGGAAAAAAAAAGAAAATACGCGTAGCCGGCATTTTCGGTAGCAAAGACGAAAAGCTGGAGTCGCGTCATAGGCCGCCGCCGACGCGCTGACTCCCGCATTAGAGGATCCATCATTTGAGAAGTGATAATCCACCCTCATTGTATTCTGAGCGTCCTGCCTCGCCATTTGGCCTGCTGGGGCTTTTGTCTGTGAGTCGATATACATATATACATTTCAGCGAAATGTCGAAAGTTATAAGCTGCTCGATCCGAAATTTTTATTTATGCCGCCTGTCCGACTTGCTTGCGCTCTCTCTCTCTCTTTCTCTCTCTCTCTGTATCGAAATTAGATCGCGCGTACCGCATAGCTCATAATTATAACGCGCTCGACATGTGACACGCTCGTAAAACACCGAGGTTATGCCTATTCGGATAAATATTTAGAATTTGCTGGCGCGCGTAGGTGGCGATTATTACGGCGAGGCTGCCGTTTTACGCTTGTGCTGTACGCACACGGCCTTGACTAGATTTTTTTTTCTTTTTGGCACACGTTTTATATTTTGTTTTTTTCACGCCACACTCGCTCGATGGGGCCACTGCTTTCGCCTCGTTGAATTATCGCAACCTCAAATATACGATCCCCCGCACCTGTCTGTAATCCTCCGCTATTTTTCCGGTAATGTTTCTTTTTTTTGCGCGAAAAACTCGAATAATTTTTTTTTTCTTTTCCGAGCGCACAACAGTCGAATACAAATGAGCCGATTAAAACTTTCACTCGTCAATCATTGCTCGCAAAGCTTTTGTTCTTCTGAGTTTTTTTCGGTTGAGATTATGAAGTATTGATTAATTTAATATTTAATCAAGGTGGACTCTGTTTCTCGAATGATAAGCAACGATAATGCGCGCCCCACAAGATTGCTATTCATGTTCACGAGTGACTCATAAATATTTAAAAAGTTCGTATATCGAGTAAAAACTAAACAACGAACGTTTCGAATGCGTTGTTGCATAAATCTCCGGCTGAAATATTGGAAAAGGCTCAGTAACAGACTTGGCAAAAAAAACAAACAAACAAAAAAACAAACAAAAAAAAGCAGCAAGCGTAGTCGGCCGAAGAAACAGTCTGAATTTATTCGCGTGATTTATCAAACGCATATCTTCACATGTCCCTTCCCAATAAAGGATATAGAAGAAAAAGTACGTGGATATAAAGGACTGCGCCGCTACAAAAAAAACTGACTCGCGGCGCAAGCACTGAAAATTCCTAGACGAGAAAAAATAGGAAAATAAGAAAGAGAAAGGAAAGAGTTCAGTGCCATAACAATAAGCTCTAAGCACACATGCACTCGCGAGGAAATTCAATTGAGCGACAGCTGGCAAGATGAAATTTTTAAGCAAGTCTTGTAGGAAAGGGGCAAAGAAAAAAGCGTTAATCGCACTCGCGAGACGCCGAGCCAACGGAGAATTTCATCGGCAAGATGGAGTCAAGTATTCCCCAGTGTCGCAGACACTTACAACTACCAGGCATTTTATGCTCGAGCAAACGACTTGCTTTCGACTAGACGAACCTTCGGGAGGTATAGATTTTATCACTGCTCGCTATCGTTATATTTTCAACTGATAGTTCAATATCGCGAGATAATATTGCGAGCAGCCCGAGGAGCAGCCATCAAAAGTAGCTTATTTATAAAATCAGGTTAATTTGGCGAGCGCGCGCTCTGCAGCCGCCGCCTGGGCGTTTATTCAGGCATGGCGTGCTCCAGTTATATTAGGGGATTTTATGTTAAACCAAGCGTGAATTATGAGCGCGCTGTAGGCAAATAGTACTCACTCTACTCGACGAACTTCTATCAAACTCGCGTTTACAAGATGGCATGATAAAGAAAAGAATTGAATAATGCATAAATAGCTCCTGCGAGCAAATATTCGAGAAAACCTTATTTTCAGCGGCAAGGAGATCTATAATAAGCCACGTATACGTAGCCTTTACGTGATTCAGTCAACTTGCTTCAACTTCTTTTTTTTTCGGGATCTTTCATCGCTCGTATAATAATATTTTTCGCAACTTGTGATTTAGTATCCTACGTGACGATACAGAGAGCGAGAAACCGAAAAAGTCCAAAGAGCTCAATCCTGCGAGATAAATCCGCCTTTGGAGCGAGGGAGTGGAAAAAAAAAGTTTGAATGGAAAAGGCATTACTCGCAGGATATAAAATTAGAAGTCTGAAGTTAAACTTGCCAAGTGGCTAAGGGAATGACGATCAGTCCGAATCGAAAAGTCGCCGCCACGCAGTTACCGCATGGTGGCTTTCTCTCTCGCTCGTAAAGCTACGGCGAAAGTTAAATCAACTCAGCCTCGACTTTCTGTTGCGCGTACTCGCAGAGAGAGCAAGAGGGGCTTTTCGCGCACACACGAGCCAGAGGAAATAAGATTCGTGGATTTGGCGAATCGCCTTCTACCTTGCAAATAGCGAGCCAATTGCATTCTCGGTAGGCGAGGCACGCGCAAACACAACACACGTGGCTTCGAATTACGGATTAAGCCGCGACTTGTTCGCTTTGCTTGCCGGGACTTTGCTGCCCGAAATTTCCGTGCCGCCGCCGGTTTCCGAGGGAGGATTATACCTTTGCTCTCTGATATATCTCGCTCAGAGGCTTATTGTTTGCTTTGCTCGAGCAATGATTGATGAATTTCCGCGGCTAGCCGACCGACCTTCCGCCCTTCTCTTAGTAGCTCTATATACGTGCCAACCAACACTATAATTTCATATAATTACTCGCTTTGATTATTAATCTCGCCAGATTCCGCATCTAAATTAACCTAGCCAATTGTTTGTCTTATGCACGGCCAATCCCGACAGAATTCCACGTAACACTGCGAACTACAATTTATCCCGTATTCATCATAGCACCCAAAGTTTTTTGGGCCACGAACAATTTATTGATGCTCGCCTATATGCCGTACAAGGAGCTTCGACTAGTAGAGCTGGCATTTTATCTATATTTGGAAAATTAGGTTATCAAGCACAACGATACTTTGATCGCTCCACCGGAAATCATGCAATTTATATAACACAAACTTTTCGATGGATCAATTTGAAGTTTTCGAGACGTTCCCTTTTGTGGCGCGTAGAAGGAACAGATGGCGTTACGTCGACGCTCGCCGTCCAAACAAAGTGGGCAAATAATTGACGAGTTGGAAGAAGGAAGCGTCGCGTGCGCGTACGTGTGCTTTTGAAAGTTTCATTAAACTTCTGGCAGAGTACAAATGTACATAAAGCACTTGCGTGCTTTGTTTTTCCAAGTCGAAATCGTAAATTTTCGAGCTTTCAAAGTAAAGCGAAAGCGCGCGCCAGTTGAAAACGCAGAATATTGCGCGGAATTAGAGAGGCCGCAGCAGAAAAAAACGCAACAAAAAAACTGGCAGCGGTGGCGTCATGTAAATTGAAACTTTTCCTCATAGCCCCGCCAACTGCTATAGACACTTGCTCAAGTTTTGCGCTGCACAGCAGAAATTTTCGGCAAACAAAAGTTTGATATTGTTTTGTTGCTGACCACGTACACACGAGCGTGGTTGAAACATCTACACTATTCTGGTAGCTCGTATCTGTATATCGGTGTGGTCTGTTTCAGTCGTGGTGATGTGCGCCAACTCGACGACGATAAGGGAGATACTGCTGGCCGCGGAGGAGCTCGGCATGGTGGACTCGGGCGAATACGTCTTCTTCTCGATCGAACTGACAAGCAGGTAAGAGCACTAAAACCAGCGTCCTTTTGCTACTCCCATTCCTTTGTCCCCTTTGTCAAGCTGCGGATCGAGTCCTTTTCTTTGCGCACCCGGGACGCACAGCAGTGTTTCCCAAGTTTACCCGCTTGAATTATTATTTAGCCCCGAGTGAGAGAGGGAGATAAATTCGCCGATGGATTTGGTTACAAATGGCTGGAATTTAAAGTAATTGCCAGAGAAATGTTGTTTGAGTGAAAATTTCGCGAGCGAGAGAACGACAGGAAGAAATTACAATCATTCGGGCGCTGAACGATCGTTATTTATAAGGCTAATAACAGGGCGCCGCGGCTAAATTAATGCTTTCGATCGATCGCTCGTGGCATAGTCGGCGGCAACTGGTGATTAACCCCGCGGATCGGCTCGATATTGGTCTTGCCCACGACGACCCTGCGGACAATTGCACTTACCCTTTCAATTGGAAACCTCAAACCGAAGTTGCTGATGCTACGAGTTATCGGCTACTACCTCTTGACTTTCTTTCCTTTTTTTGCTTCTCTTATTCACTTAGCCACCCTTCGAACTCGAAAATTCTAATAATCTACAGTTTACTGCTGCTGCTGCTGCTGATAAATATTTTCCCCTCCCTCCGACTAATGAAGCAGCTGTATAATTGTCGGAGGAATTTGGTTCCGAGATACGTTAGCAAGTTTGACGTTGCAAAATAGGAGTCGTATTCTTCGCATTTTTAATTTCTCCTTGTGCCTCGCAACTATTTAAGGAAAGAATTCTTACTAATTCTAAATTCTTCGGGGACTTCTGACGAAAAAATTTTGGTCGCCGGAGTTTTTCCTTTTGCGTTTTCAACAATTTTACGCCGACCATATTGTTATTTGCATCTAGATGAGCTGTTCAGTGGGTAAACTTAGGAATTGCAATATTAATTTAAGGAGTCGCGATTCAATAACGAATATGCGGGCAATCATAATTTCTAATTAAAAACGAATTACAATTAGTCAAGCAAGCCATTAGCCGTGTACTTTGGCTATTTTTGTTTCGATCTTAAGGAAGGCAGTAGCAGAGTAGTTATAGCCAATAATTAATGAGATTCCGAAGTAACGAACATCAAGAGAAAACTCGCGCGGGTCGGGGCGCGTTCCTTAGCATATGGATTCTTCTGGAAAGTTAACTAATTCAACTCCAGTAAAAGGGAAAATGAGAGAGCGCGAGAAGATGTTTTATCAGTGGAGAAATAAAAAGCTCTTCTTTTCATAGCCGTTGTTTGCCTTTTCTTTGGCAAACGAATCGTCGACTTCCTCAAGAAATCATGTTTAATTTATGAAAGGCAAGCAGTTGTTTCTTCATACTTGAGAGGAGCTGCTGCTCATTCGAAGCCTTCAACTTGGGCAATTATTTAATATTCCAACAATTCATTACTTTCTCTCCCTCTGTCTGCTACAATTTTTTGATTTATTTTTTGTTTTAATAGACGTGTATCTTTGTAAGCGGCAGTTTTTTTTGTGTCGGCGAGGAGCCGAGTATGATAATGAGAACACAGTTGCACAGCCAAGCCTGAAAGCTTTTACTGGGAGAAGTAATTTTTCTCTGGCGCATTATGCAAACAGGCGCGCTGAATAGAAGTCCTGTCCACATGATGCTCGTGAATGCTCCGCGAGGGGTAAAAAAGAAAAGGAAAAGCTTTTATCCAAACTCGTTAGCTGTATTAACAAACGCTGGATCTTTATTAATTTATCCAGACATGCAACGCAATTAGTTCGCGTGAGAGGTATGCTGGTAAAAAAGAATCCAGAGCACCACGAATGAATGAACAATTGCCATCTTTTTCTCTGGCTGTGTATGTGTGTGTGTTGCCTGCATGTAAACCTATGCAGAAGCAGCAACGAATGTGTAGACAATTGGCCGAGAAAACATTCCAGCTCGCGTGCATGCATTGTGATGCGTTTCATTCTGTTTTTCGTTTATTTTGACGTGTGGGGGCACGAGCGCGTGCTTTTCAAGCTCGTGTGCATTCGCGCCTCAAATATTCACATCCTCGCGCGCGGGAATTCGAAATGCGCGCGAGAATAAAATGAAAGTAGTCGGCGGAGGCGGCTGCGGAATGGTAAAACGTCATTTTCTAGGCGGACGCGCGCCTGCGACCGAGCCAAGCGCATGATATCCTTCGCACACACGCCCCCCCCCCTTACCCTTCCCCCTTATCCCCGAGCTCCCTGTGCAAATATTAGATTTTTATGAAATATTCATTGCGACGTCTAAACGTTTTCTATTGTACGTCTGCCTCGATCTCGACTCGTACTACTTGCCGCGAGCTATATGCACCGAGCCGCCACGAACCGTGGCAACTCATATTTGAATGCTTGATGTACTTTCTGATGGCAGCGACAACAACACGAAGGAGCCATGGCACGTGGAAGGTGAGAGCGTCGAGCGCAACGAGAAGGCACGCAAAGCTTATCAGGCGCTGCTGACCGTCACCACTCGCACCCCCGACAACGTCGAGTACCTCAACTTTTCGCGCGAAGTCAAATCGCTGGCGCAGAGCCGCTACAATTTCACCTTCGGCAACAGCTCGGTGTCCACCTTCGTCACGGCCTTCTACGATGCCGTCCTCCTGTACGCGCTGGCTCTCAAGGAGAGTCTGCCCGACAAGCCTGGCGAGGTCAATCTCGACGGTGGCAATCTCACCCGACGGATGTGGGGTCGAAGTTTCAAGGGTACGTATCTAACGCCCAGATCTAATTGCCATTCCAGCCGACCTTCTATCCGAACTCTCGGTGCTCGCGTTATGTTTACAGGCATCACCGGCGACGTGAACATCGATGAGAACGGCGACCGCATAGCCGATTACTCGCTCCTCGACATGAATCCCGAAACTTCCAAGTTTGAGGTAGGTGCATGCGTGCATCATCTTCCCTTAATTTTCTCCCGTGAAATTATCGCGTTTGCCTACGCGAGAGATTATTTTCTTATTGGAAACGTGCACTCTCCAACTGGGGCAACTTGAACGGCTGAACGAAAACAAAAATTGAGTATTCAAGGAAGAGATTGTCGAGCGAGAACGTGGCAATTTTTTTCTGGCCTGGTTTCAATGAATGTTTGAGCGACCATTTTTTTTCATTATCTCCTAGTTGATTTTATCTCGTTTAGCGCTTCTCGATGGTTTAATTTCTATTGGAAACAGTTGCTCTACTTTTACGATCTTTCAATTGAATTAGCTTCAATGCGCAGAGTTTTTAAAATACACGACAACGAGTTGATTAGGCAACTCGCGGTTGCCATCGTTTCGTGCTAATTAGAAACGCGATCGCTACTTTATACTGGCTCGTAATTAAAAAAGATTGATGAGTTGGTTGCCAGCAACAATGTGCAAAGTAGAAACAAGAAATCAAGTTGAAGTTCTATTTGAAAGGTTCGACATTGGCTTTGAAGAACGGAAAAAGTTAATAAGCGTCTGTTTCTGACGGAAAATCAGTCAGGCGAAAGTTTTGAAGGACTTCGTTACTGACTGCCGTACCCTGGGCTCTGGAAAATTGACTAGATATATCTTTCGTCACATCGTCGCGTCCCGGATGTTTCGCTGCAATTAAATAAACTCGAGTGGAAAACAATAATCAGTACCGAGGTTTCAATGACCAAAGGAGAAAAGTCGAATCAAGCTATCTAATTTAAGGGCAGCGGGAGGGGGGATTTAGTTGATTGGGTATCTCGTGAAACAAAGCTTTGAGTGTAACTCGTCACGAAGCAGCTATTCGATCAGTTCTCTCTGTAAATAAAAAGGGCGAACAGGCACTGAATCTAACGATCGCAGCACTTTTTTTGTTGTTGTTTAACGACTCATTGCAGATAGTGGCGAACTATTACGGAGCGAATAAAACGCTGGAGTACATCCCAGGCAAGAGGATTCACTGGTCGGGCGATCGGCTGGAGCCGCCACCGGATACGCCCACCTGCGGCTTTGATGGATCGCTCTGTCCGGATAAATGTGAGACATTGCCTTTTTAAATCAGCCACTGCACGCTGGACGCGCGGCTCCAGCTTTCTCTCGTAACTTTCAGGCCAATTTCAAAACTTCTGTACCGCACGTACTCGCCTGCACGTGTGCGTGTGTGTTGAAATGCTTTTTGCTTAATCCCGTTATCGGGGGCGCATTCGGGCAACGATTCGTACTCGCGCTACACCTAATGGCCTGAAAATTTCGAGCTGGCTGGCTGCGAAGCGCTGTTGCCAAAGGTTAATTGAAGCTATGGCCGCGGTTCGCTGCTCTAATGACGTGCGAAGCCCCAATCATTGTTGCACTTATCGACTGCGAATCGTGTTTCAGCTCTGCCGGGCTACGCCATTCTCTCAATTGTGCTCAGCTCCATCGTCGTTGTGCTCGTCGTTGCCTCGGTTTTCATTTACAGGTGAGTATCTCTCTCCCCCTTTCTCTCTCTCTCTCTCTCTCTCTCTCTCTCTCTCTCTCTGATACTTGATTCTTTATTGATTAACTCGCCCCCACGCCTATGGATGTACGTCTTACTCACTAATTAAAACCTCATGGCCTTTCCGAATTAATTATCTCTCGGCTGCCTTTCTTTTAAAACTTGCTGAAAAAAAAAACGTTCAAACAGCTGGTAACGCATGCGAGTTTTAAAAGTTTAATTTCCACGACAGCACGGCGTTGAAGGGATCAATTCATTCCCCGTAAAAACTAACTTTTCCTCGACCTAGCGAAGCACGAGCCTTCACGAACAAGTTTCTAAATTTTCTTACATCGGCGCTCGCGCGCATCGGAACGAAGCCTAGAAAATGTTTGAAACGATCGTAACTACGTACGTACGCGACACGCGTGGCTGCGTGTCGGTAACGCGCACAGTGAAAGATCGAGGAAAAGAGCTTCAAACGCAGACGAGCAATTGGCACGTCGACGGATCGAGCTCTGATCGAACAAACCGCACGGTTGAAGAGAGACTTGGTGTTTTGTTTTTCGTCCTCGGCAAGTCATAACATTGAAATAATTGAAATGAAATGGCAATCGAGCGGCCAAATGAAAATCCGATAGCAATCAGCGATCGACACTACTCCACGCTATGATATCGCTTGCGGGGCAAATAGCGATGGAGATTATTTATCGATTATTTTGCGAGGCGCGCAGGCCAAGCAAGCGCTCAGACGTAAATCAACATTTGAAAATGCGGCGCAGCTAGCAGAGAGCGAATCTACGGGCGAGCTTTGCCACGCGGGACAAAATTATCGGGATAAAAGTTAAATCGACGGCTGCTGCCAAAGCTATCGGCCCGGGGAAAACGTCGTACGTGCCGGGCTGTCGGAGCGCATTTTTCATGCTGCGCCTTGTCCGCGAGCGCCGCGCTTTCTGCGGCCCCGCATTTGCATTTTAACCGGATGCGGACTTTGTGTGTATGTCTGCGTCGGTCTGCGTGTAAGCAGCGGCGTCGCGTACTCGGGCAGCAAGCACGTACGACAGGAGGCTGAATTAAGGCAAGCGGACCACGAGACAAGACGACGCCTCTCGTTTGCCGCTGCCGTCGTCCTCGTCCTCGTCGTCGTCGTCGCCGCGGCCTCTTTGTCCGTGAAAGTCTATGCGCTGCACATCCGCATGTGTAATTTGCTTAGCAACCGCAACTACCAGCCAGGACTAACACATAGACATAAAATATAATTGCTCGGCGACTCTGCAAAATTTTAGAACACTGCACACATACACTTATAGACTATATGCACACGTGTATGGCTGGCTGGATAAACGTTATTCCGCGCAACACTGTTTGTTCAGGCTTCGCTTTGACATGTTAAATCAGCATTGTGAATTATTCATGGCTCGTTATTTATAAATTTAAGCTACAACGCTGTGTGTACGTCGACGCGCTCGCGAGCGAGAGAGGCGATATATCTAACGAACGCCAGGGGGAAAAGAGGGGCAAAGAGATGGAATCGGGCACACGGGCCAAACAGTTAGGATACAACTGTGCTGCGGCTCGCGTGCGCTTACCCAACGAGCTTTTTGTGCGTTGCAATTTACGGGCCAAGTTTACGCAACGCCAGCGAGACGCGCGTAATAAGACGTTACCTCGTTACTCACCGCCGAGACGTCCCTCCCTCTCTCGTTCCCGTGTGCGCGTTATCGCTTTTTATAACACACTCGCGCGTATCGTGCAATATTGCCGGGCATCGCTCAAAGTCGTGGCTTTATGACGTCGACAGGACAAGTTTCCGGGCTGGCTCGAGTGAGAGAGCCTCAAATAAATTGCGGCTTCTTTTATTTCATATATTTTTCTTGTGCTTGTTCTGCTTTGCTCGAGCTGCGACAATCTAAATACGCGCCCGTAGATTGGATGTTTTGCTTTTCTTTCATTATTTCGCGCAAAGATTTGACAGTGCATTTGCCGCGAAAGCTCTACCGAAGAATGCAACTCGATACATTCTCTTTCCCCTTTACGACGGGAATTCAGTGGCGCGATAACGTTCTCGCCAGCGAAGGGAATTCACGTACTATCGTGGATACGATTTCCATGCGTAACCATTATATACACCCGCGTCTTTGTACTTCGATTTTACTGCATCCAATTATTCAAACCTATTCTCGAAACATACGTATACAGTTTATGGCGAGACCTAAGGAAATATAATCTACTAAAAGCTTCGTGTATGGCAATTTTTCATTGTAAAACGAATGAAAACGTGTTTTGACGGTTTAATCAAATCGAAGTGGAATGAAGAAAAAAAAACAGGATATCGAACGATAATCTGGAACGAATAACTCGAAGGCAATCTCCGCTCAAAAACTAATCTGCCATCAAAAACGAAAAACTCGCAGTAGCAAAAAAAAAAGAGGAAAAAAAAGAGATGAGCATTGCCGTTATAGCAAAGGGCTATCAGCTTCTGCACTCGACCCTCGATATGAAGAAAAAAAAAAGAAAACGAGGGGAACGAGCAAATTAAACATCATCGATTGCAACCCTCGCTATTTCTCTCTATCTGCTCTCTCTCTCTCTCTCCTCTTTCGCTGTCTACTCATGTTATTTCACATCGACGCGCCCCATATAGTCGGGGCCAAAAAAAAAACGAACGCCGGATGATGACTAACTTTGTGGCGATGATTCGCTGGATTTTAATAAAAGATGGCATTGGAATAATAGTTTAGAGAGAGAGAGAGAGAGAGAGAGAGAGAGAGAGAGAAGTCAAAAGACTTGAAATAGTTTGGCAATTGGAATGCGCCTGGGAGTTGTAACGAGATTAAAGGACTAAGGAGAGTGCAGCCAGCGAGCCAGCAGGGGAAACTTTAGTTCTTGGCGAATAGTATCTCGCTGTCGGGCACTTATTTCTCTATGATGCAATTTCTCCAAGGCGCACGCGCGACTAATGGAATCGGTAGATTGGCCAATGGAATGGGGGAAGGGGAGGCTGCTCTTTGTGACTCTGTAGCCATAGGCCGGAACACTTGCACACGCACACAGCACACAGCTAAAATTCGCGGTTAACGGCTCGCTAATTACGATCCATCGTCGCCTACACCCATGCCATACCAAACTGCTGGAGCTTTGTAAGCACGCGCGCGCGCGCGCCTGCGACAAGGCTAATCGTCTTGATGTATGCCACCCGGCGTAGACCAATATTTCCCTGTCCACGCTTATTTTGGCTGCCGAGCAAGCTCTTGCCAAGCCCAAGTAAGAGCATTATCGTTTGTTCACAGTTTGCTGCTCTGATTTTATCGCCTCTCAACCTATATGCTTATACTGCTGAAAAAAAAGTCTGCCTGCGCATTCCCATCAAACCTGCAAATTTCATTATTTCTCTGGGGTATACGCGGCTACATAAATAGAGGATGATTTTAATTGCAGAGAGTATAAAGCGTCTTTTCTGAATTAATCGGTTTACTTGAACAAAGGAACTGAGGCTTTTGTTCGAGTTTTCAAGACCGCCCGTACAGTCAAAAGCTCATGATTCGACTAGTTAGAGAACTTTCTGTCCTGACCAAGTTTTCATTCCTCAACTATGTACGCTGGAATCTTCTCATGAAATTTTCCAGTTTACGAGCTTTCAACGTTAATTGCCAATCGGAATCCCGCGAAAATTCAGTACCCAACAGATTTCATCTTCAAAATTCATATGCTCCAATTTCCCACGATTTGTTTATATACTGCGTGCGTGGAATCATTTCCGACAGTAATTAAGTTGAAATGGCCAGTTGATTTGCCAAAACTAATATTATTGATTCTGAAATTAAAAAAGTTTTGCGTAACAAGTTTGATTATGTAGATTAAAAAAGTCGAGCTCGCGAGATTACGTTTAACCTAGTTAATGGTCTTAAGTCCCACTGGCTAATTTAGTATTCGAAACATTCGGAGAAGCTCGACGAAACTGTTCGACACTGCATTGCGCAAAAATAGCATGCGAGAGAATAATTCAAATTTTAGGAATTAGCATTTCATAGGAACTGCTGGCAATCCGCAGCTGTAGAAATATTTGAATAATAATTGTCGTACAAAATTTATTGTGCATTTAATCTTTAAGCGACATTCGCAAACATAACAGTGTTTTAAATCCCACTATAAGCATTTTTCTTAAATAGGTCAATTCCGCGTACCCAATTAATCTCGATTCATTTTACGTATAAATTCTACGAATAACCGATAATTGACACACCATCGTCGCGGATTTGACCAATTACCCGCGAGTTTGCATTCGATTAAAGGAAAAATCCATTTAGAATTATCCATTTAAATGGCTCTTTAAATGTATTTAGTCTTTGGAAATGAATTACCAAGTAAAGTACCATTTATCATTTTAAAGTTTCAGTTGAAAGGAGTGTGAGATATTATTTTAAAAAATCGTTAAAAATTCAATTTGCGCAAAAAAAAAAGAAAGAAAAGAAAAGAAAAAAATAATAAGCGCCAAGATAAGAGTTGGCTGTACAATAACACGTATGAATGCACGAGCGAGTTTAATCCGCAGCGGCGCGAAAATCCACGACATATTTCCTTAGTGAGAAACGGACAGCCAAGGGGATGAGCTTCGAGACAGAATAGTTTGTTGGCTGCGGCTCCGCAGCAGTAGGTCGGGGTAATAATTCGTGGCTGTCTATGAATTTGCCTGCAGGATCGTTACGAGCTGAGACACATAGAGCACTCGGGGAATATCGAATGAATCCAGTGTTCAAGTAAATTTGCAGGTCGTGGAGCTTGTTGCTGAGTGCGAGAGTATCAGTAGTAGTAGTGGTGGTAGTTTATCGTACATCCCGATCGGGCTAGCACGGCGCGCACGCTCTTGCACGGAATTTCTCAATCCCATTAAAGCTCGCTTTATAAACAGCTCTATATACATCCGAGCGAAGGAGTACAAAGCACGACTGAAGGGCTCGTGCGGGGGTTTGCGCCACCGCGAATTACCTATAAGGATTATGGAAATTCATGCAAATGGCTGGATAATAGACGGGCTTTTTTGTTTCGTCTTCTTCTTCTGCTGCTGCTTCTCTTCGGGCTCTCGATGCCAAGTAATTCGAGGAACGCCTTGCACTCGAGGAATAATTACCCTCCGTTGGCCACACTGCCTGTCGCCGCCGACGCCGCGCGCTTTCGTCCCCTCGGGACTTTTAAGGGGCCGCTGCGCCATTTCACAGCCAAGAGACGGAGCTTTGCTGCTGCTGCTGCTGAATTGATTAAAATTTTTACATACCTTTGCCAAGCTTAATTGCGTGAGAACTCGGCTCCGTGAGATGAATTACTCAATTATTTTATATTTTTTCTCGCTCACATTTCAGCGATATCCTTCCCCCCTCCGATGAAACTGAAAGAACATTTCAGTGTAATGGAATGTGTCCGTCTATTGTTGGCGAAGCTTGCGAATGATATATAACGAGCGGTAGTACAGTTCTAAATAGAGATCAGTGATATAAATCACGGCCGCAGTGCGCCAAGATTGATAAAATTACGGAGCGAGCGCTTCTTCGCCACTGCTGCGTTATTTATGAGTAGTCGGTAAATTCTTTCGATAAGATCTTTTGAAACTCGAAGATAAATGAAGCGTGAGTAGCAGCGGCAACTTTTCGTCTCATTCGATTTTTCAAATTCTCTCTAGGTCCTACGAAAGCGCTAAAGGCCAACTAATTGTATTCAAATCAGTGTTTTTGCGCGGGATTAGCAAGTTCACCGTTGAAAGTGATTATCCAAAGATCGCTCCCCATCCCACTCTCTTCTCACGCCCACTTTTCTTCTTTTTTCTTTTCAGGCACTTCAAACTCGAAGCGGAAATTGCCTCGATGACGTGGAAAGTGCACTGGGAGGACGTCATTGTTATGCCAAGCGAAAAGTTCAAAGCCGGATCCATGTACTCGCTTGCTCCGAACAAGCAGCGTGGAAGTCAGTTGGTAAATTTCAACTTGCACTTAGATTGTTATATTCGCTGACCTTGTATACCGATATTAATCCTGCCCGCGGACTTTTTATCCTCGTTTCAAAATTGTTGACTTACGCAGCTTTCTTTCGCTCAGAAAAAGCTTCTCTTAATAAAGAATGGAATAACCTCTTAAGACAGTTAATTAGAACAACAGTTTTAACGAGTATAATAGGGAGCATTGCGCCAATAGGAGATTACGTGATACCCCTTTTTTTATTACAACCAGATTAAAAGTAATTAAAATTTAAAGCGAAATGAGCATCTCAGTTTCGTTTTGCAATTTACGAGCTTACTTAATGGACGCTGCTGATTTATTATCTAAATTTATGAATTAATTTTCTCGCTGTCAGCGTAAAGTTTCTAAATAAAACAGCTTCTTGTTGGAGAGTCATAAAGTTGGCAATGTCTCTTTTAGAGTAACATCGTTGATTTACGTCTCAGTGCAACTTATTGCTATTTACTACAATGGAACAAACAAATCAGCCGCGATCCGAAAACTTTACTCGTCCTATCCAACGACTAATATAAAAAGTGATTGTCTGCGAAAGGAATTCGGGACAAAAAACAGAACCAATTTACGTATTAAAAAGCCGGTTAGTAGGAGCTGGCAAGATTATCTCGCGAGTTTGCCGCTCGTCCAGGGATATTTGAAAAGTTTTTTAGTATTCAGTGGGAATGTGCAAGTAAGCCAGCTCAACGAATTTTCGAGTCGTAAAGATAAAAACTTTGGAAAAGAAAAAATAAGCGGCTGCGAGTTGTTGCCATAGTAGAATATCAGTGAACGAGCGAGTGAACGGACGAATGATTGATGAAAAAAGAAGATAGCAGTAGCTCAGCTGAAAGCTTTCAACAATGACAATTCATTTCAATCAGGTTGATTGAGTTGTTGTCTGGAGCATGCGAGCTTTGGTCCGCCAAAAACAGACGTTGAACTTTTTGGGGCCAGAAATCACGTCCGATTTTTATGCTGCTTTAACATCCATTCATTTCTTTTCCTTGTGGTATTCTGTATTAATCTGCTTCGCGGGAGGGGCATGGGGCGCGTCTGTCTGTTGAAAAAAAACTCGCTCGCGCACGTACCTAAGCTCCCTCGGCTATCTTCTCCCTTTTTTTTCTGTTGTCTGCGAGGCGCAGATAAGAAGAGCAAGTAGCGGTAGCAACTCGTAAAGTAGACTTAATGTCTGTGAGCTGGCAGCTCTAGACGCGAATATAATAGTCATCGAGAATTAAAGAAGCTGGGAGCTTTTGCCTTTCTCTCACTCTCCGGTCGGTACTTGCGTGTTGCTTTGAGGGCGTCCTCCTCCTACTCCTCCTCCATTAGTTCCTTTCGTCGAGCCATCTGGCTCGCGTCTTACGACATTCGCTACAGGCTGCTGGCTGATCGTAAAAAAGTCAGTGCATCGATTTCGCATCGTTTGTTCGCAGAGCATATATTCCATGGACAACGTGAGCCTGCCCGGCGGAGTGGACAGGCGCTCCTTCGTCCCCACGGGAATTTACAAGGTACACACACACATTGCTCTTTGTGACTTACTTACGCCCTACTTACTTTTGCTTTTTCTTATTTGCCGCCTTTCTTATGCTCTTACTCTCCTTTTCTTTATCGGATAGTTTTAGCAAACAGTACCCTTTCTCTTATATACGACATTACGTGCGTCTGTTTCAGAACTCCAAAGTCGCAATCAAGGCTATACCAAGGAGCAAAGTCGAGATGTCGCGTCCGCTGCTGCTGGAACTCAAGAGGGTGAGGATAACTCGACTTTATTTTGCACGTCTTCGCGCTCGCGCACAACAGTCCGTATTCCACGTGCTTCCTTTCGTTTCTTATGCTGTTTTTATCAGCCTTTCCGACGAATAATTTTCTTTCCATTACCTGCTTCACAATCTCGCTGCGCGTACTTCACTTAAAGTTTAAAGACCGAAAGCTCGCTGTGCTCTTTTTCTATTGTAGCACCTAGTCGGCGACGAACGTTCGCATAAAAAACGAATTTTGCAAATAGTTTTCTACCAAATAATTATTGCCAGAGCTTTTTTTCTTGTATTTATGTTGAATGCAAATTATTGCACCAGTTTGTACCGGAAACGCACATAATCTCATTGAGTGGAATCGAACGCCAGAAGTTTATATAGCAAATTCGCGCGGATAGCATAATCTCCTGCGCCTGACTAAATTCGAATATTACTACTTGTTCAACATAGCCTCTTCACTTTTTGCAAAAATAATTCGGAAAAGCTTTCATGAGTACGTATGAAGTATTTTCGTACCAGATCGATATAGATATTTCATTTTATTTGTTTAATACTTTTCAGTAAGCCGAGTTTATGAAAATCCGCATGACCTGATTATTTTTTCGAATAGTAGTTGTGATACATACCAGGCAGCTGAAGTGCGTTTGATTGTCGATTTTACAGATGAAGGATCTGCAGCACGATCATTTGGTGAGATTTTACGGGGCCTGCGTCGAGCCGCCGCACGGCTGTCTACTCACCGAGTATTGTCCCAGAGGATCTCTACAGGTTCGCCCTCGTTGTTTTTCCAATATTTTTGTTTTGTCGTTGCTCGTGTCCAATCGTGTATGTAAATCCGCAGTTCTGTGATAAAAAAAGGGGAAAATAGCTGTTTTTTTTTGCTCTACTCGTACAGCCGATCGAGACTGACTTTTAATACAGCAAAATAAGCGTCGAAAAGGGATTTTTGTGCAATTTACCGACTCAATGTCAAGTAAGAGTGATCCGCGATAATCCAGGAAGACGATAACAAGTAGAAGCGGCTGGCTTAGCGCTGGGAGAAAAGAGAGGAGAGAGCAAAGAAAGAGAGAGGAGGTGGGAGGGGTTCGAGCAAGTCAATTTAAGAAGTTGGAAAAGAAAGCCTGGAGTAGTGGATTTTGTATTTGCTGGGAGATTTACTCGCGCCCCATGCTCCACGTAAGAAAGATCCGCGCGAGGCTCACTCTGGTCACGGTAACTAAGTGGAAATTTCGCCCTCTCTCTCTCTCTCTCTATCTCTCTCTCTCTCTCTCTCTCTCTCTCTCTCTTTCTTTCTTTCCCTCTAGCTCGCTCGCTAGCCAGCCATCACATTCTTTTCAATTAAGAGATTAGTCGCTATCGAGATAACAAAATGAATCGGAATTCGATTCACGATAAATGCTTCTTGCGATGGTGCACTCGAGAAGTATTGTCGCTCGTAGGGTCGAGTAAATTCAAGCCAATAAGGCGCCATGGACTTGCGACTCGCTGTCTCGTTAAGTGACTTCAGCTGTCCGCTTGTCTCGGCGCACTGTGTAGGTATATACATCACGATCAGAAAAGGGTCGGTCAGAGCGGGCTGCGGCTGATTGTGCGCCAATCTGATGGTCTGCCTGGTTGTGTCTCGCAGGACATCCTGGAGAACGAGCAAATGAAGCTGGACCGTGTGTTTAGCGGTTCGCTCATCCACGACATCGTGCGCGGCATGACTTACCTGCACGCCTCGGAAATCCGCAGCCACGGCAATCTCAAATCGACGAATTGCCTGGTGGACTCGAGGTTCGTGCTGAAAATCGCTGACTTTGGCTTGCACGAGCTGAGGAGGCCGCATCCGCTGGATCCCGACGAGGATATCAACAGCTACGCGTACTGGCGCAGTGAGTTAATATTGCAGTTATTGCTCTGGGGAAATGGGGGATCGCGCGCCGGCCACCGAGACAACTCGAGCTTTCTTTGGGGACACGGCCATTAGCTTGAAATATTCAGTTGTGTGGGCCACGCGCTTAGAGACGCTTTTCCATTATTAATTTGTCTCTAAACTAGCTTATAACTTATGGCCTAAACGATATTAGCCTCTCAATTATTCAATCTGCAATTTGGTGCAGCTTCGTGCATTCTTCGAAACGAAACAAAAATTGGCATTACGCGCGACTTAAGATTTCTCTAGGAATCCGAACAATGGCTCGGCAATCTCTGACGGTGCTAGAGCGTTTGATGTGAATTGCTGTCGAGTAAGCAAGCACTCGCGAGCGAGAGCAATCCTCTTAGAATTTGCTGTACTGTGCTTGTGACGTCGAATGTTCGATTGCAGATCAACTGTGGACGGCGCCTGAGCTGCTGCGAATGGAGCGACGGCTACCCGAGGGCACGCAGAAGGGTGACGTCTATAGTTTCGCCATAATCGTTCACGAGATCGAGGTGCGCCAGGGCCCATTTTACCTTGGCCCCAACGTAAATCTCGCTCCAAAAGGTGAGTTGTACCACTGTTTTCTGTCTACCTCTGCTTTCGTTTCATTTTTTTTTCTTGTTGTTCGAGAGCAACAAAAAAAATAAATGGATAGTCTCGACACACTTTTGCCCAGGGGACTTTGCTACGGCTTTCGTTTGTTAGCAGCTGTGTACTCGGGGATTTCTTATACTTTAGCCAAGTTTTATTTTTATTATTTTTTTTTCTTCTTGTTGCCAACTTACGCGTGGCTCGAGCGCCAAACTTTTAATTTTCGCGAAAACATTGTTGATCCAAGAAGATCAATTTTGAAAGTAGCGCAGAAAGCAAGGCGAGCAAGCTCGTAAGATGCTTGTTTTGTTAATAAGAGGTACAATGTTGAGATAAGGAAGCGGTGGGGGCGGGTCGACTGCGAAACTTAAAATCTTTAAATTGTTGAAGCCCGAACGCGTTTCACGCTACATTAGCCAAACAAATCGCTCGGAAGCTCGGCTTCAATTCGACGCGCTGGTGTGGAGAGGCGCGCCCGGTACTCGGTGGTGCGGTCGGCGCGCAGGACATTTTCGTATCGGAGGACTTAGAGCGCGAGCAGCTGGCCGAGAGGAGAAGCCGAAAATAGAGAGAGAGAGTCGATAGAGCTGCGACATCAATTATTCGGAATGTCATCTTAAAACCGAGGCTCTGTCACGGATATGCAAGTGACCTCGAGAGCGAGAGACGGAGAGATGAGATATGCTGAGCTGGCTATAGTTAAGTTTCTCCGCGGAGCTATAATTCACGTAGGACAGCGTCGGCTGCGGCTTCTTTTGCGTGCGCGAAAAATTCACGCGATACGTCAGCGGTCGGCACTCTGATGAAAAATTCCAGCGCCCCGCCCAGAGGGCAGACAGAGAGAGAGAGAGAGCGAGATGGGACGTGTCTATATGTGCCCCTCAGCCGATGCCTGACGACCCTATACGTTGCTCTTTCATTCGCCCGTAGGCGCTTAGAAGCTTCTTTTTTTCCTGCTCCGCGTCGGTCTTCCTCCTCTCTCCTCCACGCCATTCAAATTTTTTCCCCGAGACTGCCGAAAAACTCTCCTATCCTAGGGAATTTTTTTGGAATTCAATTTTTCAATTAGGCTAGCAGCTCTCTCAATGCTGAAAGCATTTTTATCGGTTGTTTTTCTTTTCTTTTTTTTGCCTCCTTTACCGGCGCATGTATTCTCGGTGTTTTATCTTCAAAATATGGCTCGGTTGTTTTATTACAACGGCCGCTATCGGAAACAAAGATAATTTTAACATATTCATATTCCAGTTGACGCTCAATGCCATACAAAAATATCAATTTCGCAATTGCTATCGTCGAATATACAGCGTTATTGGAAAGCTGTTAAATCAGTCACGTGTAATGTGATATCATTGTCGAATATATTCTATAAGGTTTATGATTGTAAACAAAAGTGGGTGCGCGTGCGTGATATTGATAATGCAATTGCGACTGACAGCTTTATGAAAGACTGCAGCTTTTCCGCGATGCGTTTGCTACGTCATTGTCATAACTTTTGCGAAATCCTGGTATCGATCAATTCATACGAATGGTCACAGTTGTTTATTGATATTCCAGAAAATGCTTTTAACAATATTTGATTGACACGATAGGGTATTTTGTGCGTACTAAATTATTAATAATACCTTATCGATACGTCAAAAAAGTTCGCGTATCGCATTAATGTCTGAGCGATGGGTGATTCGTCAGAAAACACGTTCAACGCTAATGTAATAAATGGAAAGCTGTCTCTTGGAATCATGAATAAGCAACGACGACAGCTTACTCCGCGCGAAATTTAACCCAAATATAGCTGGAGTGCCAAAAAAAAAGTTTATCAGTTGGAGCATTATGTTTGCTCATACAGGGCTGCTCGAAAAGCGTAGCGTGCTCAATTACAACGTCGTAGCTAATTGCTAGAATTTGAATGCTGATGCAACTTGTACCGCCAAGAGAATGGAGACGTGCTATAGTTATCCTGCCGCCTGTGATGTATATAAATCATACATTTTTTTTATTTGGCCGAGTAACCTTGACACATATTTTCATACAAAAATATTCCGCTCGGTGGAAAAAACAACAATAGCCGTCAAGTACAAAGATCATAAAAATGTAGAATGTTCGGTTTTTTTCCAGTACGACACGATTCGAATGCAGCCTGGTATATTTATATAGATTGGCGTATGTCAAGTGCGATCCGACGTATGTACCTTGCTATGCTCGGCATCCATCCACTCGCTAGATGGTTTTACACTTCATATTACCGAGCTTGCAAGTTCTCTCTCAGTCTACTTTTTAAGAGGAGCGTGCACCCATCCATTATACGTGGCAGCATTTGCAAATATTTTACGCGCGCAAAAACGAACAATTCATAAAGTACTTGCGCTCGGATTGGATACGGCTCGTAATAATTTAGTTGTTTACGTAAACGCTTGGGCTCGCAAATCACATCGAGTTTCAACTGAAAATTCGCTCGCCTTTACACGCTGTTTGCTTGGTGAATAGCTGCCACGGGATTTTTCAAGCTCCCCGTTTTTATCGTTTGCGCGAGTACAAGAGAGAGAGAGAGAGAGAGGTAAAGTCTTGCTTGTGCCACCTCGTGAAAGGCGCACGTGAAAGCCTGCACTCCGAGATTGTCAAAGAAACACCCCTCTATTCGCTTTTTTTGTGCTCGTCGGTCGCATTAAAATTCACGAGTACACACACATACATACACACCCATGAGCGCCAACGCGAATTGCCGTCGATAAAGGCTATCGTGAGTGAGCTTTTTCGTTTGATCGCTTCGACGAACAAAGCTAAAGGCTCGCGGCTCTTATATGGGATATCGAATTTCGCGGCTACCGCCTTTCTAAATGAGTTTCACCTAGCGACGAGGCTTCTCCTCTTCTCGCTCTCGGAGAGCAAATTATACTTCGATATCGACACCAATTATCAAGCGCGCTTTGATATGTTTTTGCTCTTTTTTAATCCCTCGACTCATCTATAGAGAAAAGGGTTCGAGGGACGATGAAAAGAAGCGTATAATTGCCGTACTTACTTTGATGTTAGTCGTATCCTACAGAATTTCAATTATATGAACCATGAAAGAGAATGATTGCGAGCGCTTTCTCGTCCATTAGGAGTCGGTTTAAAGCGAATTAAATTCCAAAAGGGCACTAGACATCCGAACAAACGGCATCGTCAATTCTGGACTTTCTTGGCTGGAACTTTTGTTCGAGCGATCAAGTCAAGGCGCGCATCATTTGAATAGCTTTAAATTCACAAAAGCTCGGAGAGCGAGCACCAGTCAGCCGAACCGACGGAAATTCATTATCAGCGCCAGATAAGCTTACCAACGAACCAGCCCCGACTGCTTTGCTTGGGATAACTGTGGATTCTCCTCCGTTGCCACGTCGGTAAGTCGACTACCACGACTAAACGAGCTGCCTGTTTTACCTTCTCGCGAGCAACTACCCTCCGCGCACCCGCGAACTCTCACCCCCCTACATTACCGACGCGACTGGCTGTAGGGGTGGTGGTCCGCGTCCTGCAAGCTCTCGCCGGCCGCTCGGCAACCGGGAAAGCTCAGTTGACAGTAACGCGCGCAGCGGAACGCACACGCCGGCAGTGTGGCGCGCCCGCAACTACACCACTCATCAACCCTCTTGCCACCCCTTTCAAGGTGTTAAAAAAAAGTCCATCGAGTACACGATCGGGTTTTAAATTCCTTGTAGGTAAAATAGTTGCTCTCTCTTAATTTTCTCTGCTGTCGCGAGAGCTTTTACTGGAGTTGGAAGCAGCAGTAGCAGCACGTGTCGCGTGCAATGAACCGCGTGTGTTTGTTTTGATCTGGCGCGAGATTGTGGAGAACGACGCCGCCGATGGCCCGCGAATAGGTTGGATAAATCGTCGACTTGTAGTCAGTGTATACGTGTGCGTGCGTGACATTCGGAGTATGAATATTTATCGATCTTGCCCCGCGGCTATGTATACACAGTGTTCTCGTAGTACACGTAGAGATAATTTTGCATTACGTCAACGGCGCTACGGTTATAAATGTAGCCGCGGCGACAGAATACTCGCCAGTTGGTCTGTGCAGAAAACAGTGCAACGTAAAATCCTCTTTCCGGAAGTAAATAAAGCGCACCGAGGTTATTGCGATGGTGACCGCGGGTCAACGAACCACCACTGCACCACCGCCAGCGCAGTTTCGCACCTTACCACTGCGGGAATACTCTTTACATTCGATCCTTTCTCCCGGCTCTCTTCCAATCCCCTTTGCTTACGCGCCAATCTCGGCCAAATTTGGTTTGACGCTTGTCCCTAAAATATTTCCTCGATTGAGCTCGATAAAAAGTGTGCGTATAGGCTAGTGTTTGCATTGGCTACTGTGGAAACAACTGAGAGTCTCAATCTTGAAAGCTCCTTATTTTACGGTTCGTTGGATTGAGTCGCACGCGCGCCACTCGGCTTACAATTCATCTTGTTTTCTCGAGGAAGCGAAGTCCCAGGAGAAAGCCATAGTGCACATTCTCCATTCTTTCTCGGTTGCAATAAGGGCAAAAAGCTTCGCAACTTAGCCGCGTCGTATATTCCAATTTGTGTTCACACAGAAGATCCAAACCGTATTAACAAGGGAGACTTTGAGCGCGATACACGTGTCATAACTTGCGAAGCTTCTTAGCGGAAGACTCTGTTGAGAAAGCAGCTTCGTGAGAATTGTGAAAGAATACGTGCGAGTATGCGACTACCTTGAGGAGTGTTGTGTATCTGTGTGTGTGTATTTCCAGCCTAAATATCGATTGCGTCGCACACATTTTTCTCGCTTACGCAATGTGGGTCGCGTGACAAAGGGGCTGCTGCAACGCGCCGACCGAAAGCGATGGTCAAAGGAAAGCCGAGAATTCCGTGATCACAGGCGCGCGCGCAAAGAGGGAAAAATTTGCGAATAAGCTCCCAGTGCATTGAATGAGCTTTCGTCGAAACTGTGCAGTGGTTCTGGAATGAAACTGAATTCCATTCGAACGAATTCTCTGACCCGTATTGTCCTTTCGAGGATTAACCCTTGTGGTGACAATGTACGGATAGCTTTTAAGTGTGTTTTTCCATTTTCGAAACCGGGGGAGCTAGGCCGAAGCAAAGAAGAGTCGCGCGGCTGTATAAGTGATTTTAAATTTTAAGCGAAAAATGTCAGGAAGATTTATGCCTCGACTTTTCTGATAAATTACATAAAATGCTCCAAAAAGATTAGCCGGCAGTTCGTGCAGCGTGAAATCAAGGCTATATAATATACCTTTTACCGCATTAAAATTTTTCAGTAAAACAGAAATAAATAAGGAACATAGTATGGCACGCGATGTCGTCAAGTGGTGTTTACTTTATACGCTATTATACGCTCGTAATCAGCTAATAAATTTCGGAGAAATAGGTCGACTAATAAAATTATTCAAGCATTAGCGCTCAGCCGCGTGAAAATCTGAAAGCAAAATGAAAACAAGGGAAAACAAAGCGTGGCAGAGGACTCGAAGGCGACAACACGGACCATCCATTATCGGCTGTTCGAAGAAAGAGAGAGAGAGAGAGAGAGAGATGAATTAGGGATTTGCGGAGTGTGAGTAGCGGGAAAGATCTCGATTTCGTCCTTGAGAGACAGTCCCTCGAATAGGCACATGATGCTCTCGGGCGAGCAGCACCAGCAGTAGCAGCAGCCTCATTTAGATGCAATCGTGATGAGCGACCCTCGTTTTCTGGCTACAGCCCTATCGCTCATCGGCTCGTTGAGGATGGATTGGCTGCGTTGCCGCTACGCCACGGGGCTTTTTGCATTGACAAGCCTTAAATCTTGGATCGTTAGCGTTATTTATAGCCTCGGCTGCTAATGGAATATCGGCCGATTGCCATTGTGGCACGGGAGGGGCAGGCCGACTTTGCTGCGTAGACAGCTGACTGTTTTACGATGTGCAAAGACGACTGCTTGTTTACTTTGCTAGACTCGCTAGAAACGCTCGCGTATTGTTGCGTGAATCTATGGACATTTCAGGACATTTTAAGCATTGCTATTGTGCTCCTTCTCGCTCTTTGTCCTGCGTATACATGCTTTTCTTTTCGAAGCCGCATATACTTATTCAAGATAGCAGCTGTTCGACTTCGTAGCTATTTCCAAGCTCGAGCGGCCGTGCAATCGATACCTTGGAAATAGTACCCGTTGCCATCGACCTCGCCTTCGCCCTCGTCGTCGTCGTCGTCGTCGCCGCCGCTTAAGTCGTGCCAAGCACTTCTGTAATCCTCTCTATCGTTTCACTCGCATCGATATTGCTCCACGCTTATATATTTCAGTCCTGCGAGTTGAAGTTTTCCTTCGAGTTCTTGACGTGTAGTATAGCCAAAGCCATATCCGACGAGCATAGCGTGCGGCTCAATTAGCGCTTTTAACTGCAGGCCACAATCCAACACAACGCTCATCAACTGAATTTTGCGCATTGCGCCTGCGCGTGCTTAATTATAAGGCTTATCCGATAGCTGAGCTTTCAGTACTGTCGAATCAGATGGGCTTATCTTTGAGGTTTCCACTTTCGATAAAGCCATCAAATTTCGTATAATTGATTTGATCGCTAAATATATATACATCATGAAAAATTGGATTAACCTTGCAGTCAGATTTTTATTGGGTATACGCGAACCGCATTCGATGACCAAACGATGAAATATTTAAGTGTTCCGCAATATCCCGAGTGCTCGACAAATGCCGCGCGCGGCGCATCAAATATTTGCTCGCGATCGTTTTGATTGCCATCAAAATTGAATTGAATCGCGCGCTGAAACATTATGTGAACTGCGCCGAGGGGGAAGAGAGACAAAGAGTCGTTAAAATTTAAAGCAACAACATATATAATATCTAAAAGCGATTGATTTTTGCGCGCTCTGAATCTGAGCGTGAGCAAACACATTAGACATTTCGTAATATCCGCTAATTGAAAGCAAAAACCAACGCGCGGATATTAGAACGCGCATAATCCCTTTAATAACCAGCGTAAAAAGCAAGCGCTCGCGAGCGCGAGTCAGTAAACTCATAATCCAGCTTCGCGTAAAAGCTCGCGTAATCAGTGTGCGCGCGAGTGTGTGTGTGTGTCCGTGGGGGATTGTCGACGTATAAGATCTTCTTTTTTACGTGCTTTCCAACTCCAATAAAACTGTCGACTTGGCTGCGCGAACAGTCGAAAATAAAGAGAAAAACTACAACAAAAACAGGCTAAGATAGAAAGTGAAGAGGTAGAAGGAGAAAAAAAAGTGACGATGGGTGAGAAGAGCAACGCCTCGAGTACGAGCAGTCTGGCACTGCCATCGATTCCCGGAACAAGTCCCGAAGGTGGGGCCAGTCCCCGCAGAGCCGTCAGTCCGTTGCTCGAGGTGCGCAGGCCGCACTGCACTCTCAACTGCGACCATTGCAGCGGATACCTCGAGGATCTTTACAAACACAGTAGGTTTTACGCGGCGCTGCATCAACCAGCTTCAACCTCATTATAATTTTAATGTATACTGTTTAATTGTCATTCAACCGTGACTGTAATGTGGCTGTAACCGCACAGTTACCGAGCATTTACCGCAGATTCTAATTAACGATGATTACGTCGCAATGAGGTGCGATCGATACAGTCAAGCATGCATAATCAGTAGCATAATAACATCTGCGTCCACAACAATGTACCACAAGTCATCTAAAGCTTTATACTGCATTCTTTAAGGATATAGAACTAACAAAAGAATTAGATTTTTTTAATTGTAACTTCATTGCAGCATGTACAACGCGATGATAAAAATATTTATAGGTCACCAATTAAAACGAGAAAACAAGCAGAATTGGTTTTAAAAGATTTTCTTTTTTTGCAATAGCTTCGAGGCTATCAGCAATAAATTTCTCCTTTATTGTGAAAGCCTAGCCTTTTTACGGTCGTAAAAGCCCGTTTCAAACGTTAAAAGTAGCGGCTCAGCTTACATAATAAAAAAAACATTGCTCCAAATATCTTTCCTTGTACACATTCTTTATCAATCTTATAAGACAGCTTACAAGTCAAATGCACTTGTTGGCTAAATTCCAGTTGTTCATTTTTTTTCTGACGATAAAATCTACAGGTGTAGTACTTTTCATACTTGATGATTAACAGTTTTTAATTCTAGGCGTTGTAAATAACAAGCGAGTAAAGTGCTGAATGCTAGGCGCGTCGCCTGAATATTTCAGTAGTATTGTCGCGAGATGGTCAGACGTGGCGTCCGAGGGCACTCGAGTCTCTCGTGCTCACTACCCACTGAGATTTTTACTGCTCGGTCGTTAATTCAACTAGACTGAGATACGGACTCCCTAAGTTTTTATGATTTTCTCACAACAAAAACAACAACAACGAAAAAGCAAGGCTGAAATTGCGAAATAAAGTTGAAAATACGTCCGCACGCGGAGCGAAGAGAGAAAGAAAAAAAAATGAAGAAACGTTTAATCAAGCCGTCAGTAGCAATAAAAGCTGGCGCATGCGAGTAAACACTTGGGCACCAGCGATGAGTCGGAAAACCAGGTATTCACGAAAGTGGAAAGAGGCGTGTCCTGTCAGAAACAACGAAAGCAATTTTCTGGTATATCAGCGCCAGGCTAAAAACTTGGACAGATAGAGAAGCCTTGAAAGTGACAAAGTGACCGCTCTCTCTCTCTCTCTCTCTCTCTCTCTCTCTCTCTCTCTCTCTCTCTCTCTCTCTCTCTCTCTCTCTTTCTCTCT